>JASANG010002213.1:0-32190 GCA_030248215.1 Enoplolaimus lenunculus
CGATACAGGATACCGGCTTAAGGCAAAATCACGAACTTCTCACATTGTAAACCTTTGACAACGTCCGGTGCCGTCCGTCACCGCACGACAAGTATAGCAACACCCGAGGCATTGAACTAAATTCTCTCTCAGAGCGCAGCAGGTCAAATACCGAACAAACGGCACTAAATAGAAACGTTGTTTTAAATTGCTTGTATCGACTAGAAAAGCGTTATAAGAAATATTTGAAAATAAGCTTTGAAACTTTGATCCAAACTTATTCAGCAGAGGTACAACATCTTCAGCACTCTCTCAGGTACCGAGTTTATTCGCAGGCGTCCAGTTATCATGAATATATTTCTAAACCTAAAGCTTAAGCCCATTCCTAAACCTAAACCTATTGTTAAATGTAAGCCTTAATGCCTGATTTGAAGTTTAACACAAGAGCAACCAAAAACAGTTGCAAGTCAAACCAAATGCTTAAACCAAAACCTAAAAATAAGACGAAGAAGTGTAATCCTGGTGTGTTGTTATTTTGCGAGAAAATAGACCGCGTTCAAGAATATGAACCATGCAAAGACAAGAGGCGAATCATTTTTTGCGAGACGACAGAAATAGAGTAGGCTTAAAAATTTGGACTATTTTTTGCTTTGGCTTAGGCTTAGGCTTAGGTATAAGCTCTTCTTTACACTTAAACTTAGACATAGGAATATGTTAATAATACTACTGTTATGATCTTGATCTATACATTAGCCAGGAGTATTAACCTTTTCTCGCATGAATATTTTCTATTTCCCCTGCGACCTACTTTTATGCTAGGATTCGAAATCCAGTGACTGGAGTGGGAGGCGTATACTATCACCACTCAGCTATAGGAGCTTGACGCTCGAGCCCGAGGGGACTCTCACGTCTTGTGGTGATTTAGCACTATGTATACGTGTTGCAATTGTTACACACGGCGCGATATATATTATTTGACGTATATACCCTGCGCTATGTTGCCTATAGGCCACTCAATGTGAGAAGGGGTTAAACATGGATCGTACTTTGTACACAGTTTCACCACCTTGGCTTAGATCGATATCGCCTTCAAATTTGTCGCTATTGTAAAGTAAAGAATCATTGCCAATGTCGTCCGTCTCTTTTACAATTTCTGAACAGCGTCTGAAATCTTCAGCGGTAAGCGTATCTTCTTTATCTTTAAGCTGAAACAACAAAAAACACCGATATCAGTGGCGAACAACACCGATATGAGTGGCGAACAACACCGATATCAGTGGCGGATGGAGAAATTTGTGACGACAAGAAATGTAATCACAATTTGAAATTCAAAATTGACAATTTGAAGTACAGTTTAGCATCCGTTCTGACCGTATTGTGTAGCGTTCATCACCAGTTGGTATTAATAGATGTTGTAACTTTCAAATCAGTCAGAACGACGAACTTCAAATTTTAGCACATTTTCAGATTTCTTTTAGCCTCACATCTGTGTATACTTTGAATTCACAAAGGGGGTTGAAAAAAATCTGTGTTCTCACACATCCCCTCATGAAAAATGTTTCGAGTAAGTGTCAAGGACGATTTAATAGACTATATTTTTACTGTTAATTATTACTTTTTATCTTATACTGTATATTTTAGTTTTGTTGTTTCTGTTTGATCGAACGCGGTTGTACACCTCTAAATAAAAGTGGGTAGGACAAAAACGCAACGCTTGCCGGGTACATTCTTTGCTACACAAAATGTGCACAGTTGCACACTGTTGTTAAATAGTGACTATCCACTTTCGGCATAACTGCAATATTTAGTATTTGAAGCAAAATAGTAATATTAAAACTAGAAGTAAATTCACAACTACGTAACACTGGCACAATTAATAGCTACAATATACAAGAGTTAAATTGCAAAAAATTTTGTGCTCCAAGTTTAATTTATTTAAAACAAAGCCCCATTCACGCGTGCAAATTTTTGCAGCAAAAAATTACACGTGAAACTTGCATTTTCAAGTCTGGTCACTAAACAGCTTTGGAGTTCTTGCGGCTGCAAATTATTTACTGGAATTCATACTATTGAATTGAATTCGCATTGTAAACACAGTTACAAGTCGCTTGAAATTCTTGCATCTGTAGTTTGATTGGTCAATCGGAATGTTCCTTTAAAAATACTTGCAGCTGCAAATATTTCGTGCAAGTTGCAGCTGCGAGTTCTCGCTGTAAAACTTGCCTGTATGAATGGGGATTTATAGGTATCTTTTGCTTCTTGTTTCCATCAAGTGCTTAGTTTCTCACAAAGACAATCCGTATATATACTACTACTAATACCTTCTGGTGAATATTTAAAAACTAATAATATTGTAATGTTGAGAAGCTGAAAAATCTTACCGGAAGCGCAACTGCAGTAACAAATATTGTCAAGACACAGTTGAATATCAACATTCTATTCGTGTTTATTACTAATGTTAAGCCTTATTACACTCACTAAAAGTATGCGTAAAATTAAAGTAAAGCTGTTGCCAAATTAAATGTCGGTTTTACTTACTATAGTGCTTGGCAAAGTTTTAGTTAATTTTAAGCCAACACAATATTCTTAGTTTTACAGTTACAGAATTAATCAGCAAATGACAGCAGTAGTTTTACTTATTTACATTATTTCAGCAAAGATGTACTCAATATTTAGGACACCTTATGCTTAAAAAGTTAGCATTTTAAGTAGAATGTTTTACAGAGCAATTAGTAACTTTACAAGTGTTTTGGGTTAACAATTGTGACCGCTGCATTTTAATATTAATTTATAAATTTAACCAGCACCAAAAACTTGACTTTTTTAAAGAAATTAATTTAATTACTTTATCAAATTCGCGTTTGAACGGGAAGCAGAACCCCGGATCGTGAATACCTTGACAATTTTGTGACAAAAACACTTACGTAATCTCAATTGTTAGCGTCTACCATCAACCCAAACTACATAGTAACCCCTTAAAACGAATGCTATGCTGAATAAATGCTTTCAATATTTCTAACCCTATTTTGAAAAATTGGCTCTTTTCAACGACAACTTAATATTTAAAGGATATGTCATCGGGATTCTTGGCCCAGGCATACGTGGGCGGTTACTTGAACTTGGTCAATTTTTGGTCATCATCGGCAAAAAATGAAAATTTTCAAAATAAATTATTTATAACGCCTTTTTATTGTTTGTTTTTTGCGTTTTGTCCAAAATCTGATAATAACTATTGCGTAAATATAAAAATATATAAAATTCTTGCAACTTTTTGTTACAGATATGGTGTAATTGTTTCAAATAAAATAAGAATTACGAAATTCATCCAAAATCTTATAAAATTGCGGTCGATCTTGAAGTATTTTGAAGCGCACCGGCCGATTTATTCACGGCCTCGATTGTGTAAGCCGAAACATAAAACATATCTGAAACTTTTATACTTCAATATACGTTTTCTGGTTGCGTTTCCGGTATTTTTTTGCATCCGTTTATAACATCATGGCGCCTACGCATAATTATTCGCACTTCGGTCAGTTTTTTCTGCCGGAAGGCAGACGTTTTTAACTTTTAAACAAAATTCAACAATTTTTATTGTTTTATAAAAAACCAAAATGCAGATGCACACAAAAATGCACTCAAACCCGTACTAAAACAGCAAATATGCAGTCGATCCTTAAAGTTTAAAGCTCTTTTTTCAAATAAACAACGATAGTAATTTTTTGTCCAATGTCATTAATAACAAATTCAACTTTCAAAATAAACAAATTACACAAAACTGCAGTCGAAACAAAAACGATGCGCCGTGGTTTTGGCACTTATTCTCAAATGCGTATCGCAACTATCATCAGTTAGTAATAGGTTTTTTCAAACTCGTTAACTATTGCAGTTGCTGAACGCAAAATTAATTCATTAGTGGGAACAAATTAAATGCGAAAAATGTACGAAATATTGAGCCTCAGAATTTGCTGGTTCAAAAGTTACACTACCTATCGCCAACTGGTAATAGGTGCTACGCACATTTGACAATACGGACCCTTATTAGAAAAAAGAAACTCATGATATTTCGTTTGATAGCTAAAATTGCTGTGGAAAAGGCCATTATTATCACATGAAAGGTTTCGTAAAGATTACTTTCAAAGTAAAATTACACCAAATAATTGTCGTGAACACAGGTTTTAGGCTTAGGTTTCGGCTTAGGCTTAGGCTTAGGCACAGGTTTAAGCTTAGGCTTATGCAATTTCATTTTACAAAGGTATAAACCTGAAGTAAAAGTTCAAAGCCACCAACAACACTTCATATAATATAACAGTTTGGTAACCCCTTCTAGGGCCTACGCTACTAATCCTTGGCGTGTCCCCTTAGTTCGAAAACTGCTATTTAGTCTATGTATGCCTACGTTTTGTTCGTATTCTGAGTAATGAGTTGAAAAATCATATATCTCCACAGGTTTACATCCTACAGATCCTGTTAGTCACCAAAAACATAACACCGTCTCCTAAATTTTTACCTGCATCGCGTCCTACACTGCAAAAAATGGTAAGTCAAATTGACTCTCCGAAATATAAGCTCTTCGGGACTAGACAAATTGGATCAAATTCAACTCCGCCAGAGCCAAATTCGACTCACTTAGTCGCACGTTTAACTTTGGCTGAGTCGAATTTGACTCAGTTTGTGTAGTCCCGTAGAGCCTATTCCGGAGAGAGTCAATTTGACTCACCATTTTTTGCAGTGCAGTGAGTTTTAAAACCTATTATTATCTGGATGATAGTTGCTATACACATTTAAAAATGTGGACCAAGTATTATTTTCGGAGTCGATGGTGCTTTCTGAACCCGTGGTTCAGATGCAGATGTTTTATTACCGGCAGACTGTTCTATTCCGGATTTCGTCTAATTTAAAAATTTCCACCACCTGCACTGTACCCTCGAAGTCCAAGATATAAAAAATTTAAACCATCAAAATTGATACCCGCCGGATATAGTTTGACAGCAGGTGGATGGAATTGTTCTAATTTAGATAATTTGCATATAGATTTTTATGCATTCGCTAACACTTTTGCTCATTGCGCAAAGTCGGACGACTAGTTAGATCTACTGTTCATTGGCACATTCCTTTTCAATGTTTGGGTTTATACTCGTATATATTGTATGTCATGGTTGATGAAAACTTGACTAAATTTGTTGTTGCACTTTCAGAGTTTCGATGAGTTCATTAATCAACTCAAAGAGAGAATTAGTTATTTCTGATTATTTTAGAATTAATAACAGTAAACATTAACTCACTCTGAGCTGATTTAATGCTGGTTTAGTTTATTAATTAACTCAGAATAGTTCAGTTAATTCAGAATTCTGAGTTCTAAAAAACGTAATTCAGAGCTCAGACCTCTAAGCAGATTCAACTCATTCTGAGTTAAAATCAACTCAAATTTACCGTGTACACTGTTTCTTACAGTGGCCCAAGTTAATAATCGAGGCATGTCAACTGTTAGACAAGGCAACTTTAACTCAATTAAATTTGGAGGCTTAGGTTTGGGATTCACTGTAAGTTTCAGTGAGTTGATTTAACTCAGAATGGAGATGAATCACTTTGTCGGAGATAAGACTATCCGAACTCAGAATTTAGAGTTGATTCAATTCATTCTGAGGTAATTAATAAACTCACTCAGCGCAAACTCAACTCAGAGTGAGAATCAACTCAATTCTGAGTGAGTTAATTTAATGTTTACTGATATTAATTCAGGAATAACCAACTCGCTGGCTGAATTAATTATCAACGCATTGCAGTTTACAGTGTAAGCTTAACTTGAATATATATAATTTCAAGTATTTCGTACACTGTAAATTCCAATCAGTTAATTAATCAACTCTGATGGAAAGTTAGTTATTTCTGAGTTAACGACAGAAAATTTTAGCTCACTCTGAGTTTTATTGATTCTTACACTGAGTTGAGTTGATTCCGGGGAAGTTGATTAATTAAATCAGAATGAGTTGAATCAGCTCAGAATTTTGCGTCTGATAGTCCTAACGCAGACTGATATGATTCAACTCATTCTGAGTCAATCAAAGTGGAGTTAATTGTAAGGTTACAAAAACCTTTAAACCTGTCCCCGGTTAACAGATGAATTTTTTTACGATTAAATAAACTTTCTTAATAGATTCAAAAAACACGTTTACCGCTTTAGATAAAATCACTATAGCAACAACGGCTACAAGTCCAGTTTCTGAAGTAAACTGAACGTTCATTTTGATTTAAGTTATAGGTCCATTTAATTGCAAATTTCAGTGAGTGGATTTTAACTCAGAATAAGTTGAATTCGCTCAGAAGTGTAAGCTATAGAATTAGAACTTTCAGTATTCTGAATTGATTAAACTCATTCTGAATTAACTAAACAACTCGCCTACAATTATTAAGTCAGCTCAGAGTGAGTTATTAATGTTTACTGTTATTAATACGCAAATAACCAGAATTAACTAATTCTCTCTATAAGTTGGATAGTCCATTAGAACTTACAGTGTTGAAACAAATACTCATGCACCGGAATAGAGATTTGGGTGGCATGCATACTGACCAAGCTGATCCCAGGGTGTCGCTGTAGTATACCCTGTGATATTTGCTAAATGCCGCTGACTTCTGGACGAGTTTTTTTACTATTTTACGATGCAGCTAACAACACCGGTGCCTCAAAATAAGTATATTGCTGATATGGCCGTGGAACAACAATTAAAATGTTGCAAAAAACATAAAAACCCGCTTTAATTAAAGACATTCAAAACTAAGGCAACTAAAATAAAATGTAATAAAATACAGCTTACAGAACCGGGTATGGCATATAATAAAGACACCTTTGAATATCTACTCACCAGTCCTTATGTCACTCACACGTCGTCAAACGTGCACTCCGCACATCCATCATCCCCCTATACTGTTTTAAAAAGGCTAGCTATATACTGTTATTGCGAAACTGTGTGCTGACATTTCGGATATATATAAATAACGAAGATCCACATAGACTTTGCTGCATTACCTGACATTTTGTATACAGTTTGCGCATTATGTTAATATTAAATATAGAGTTGCGCGACCTGTTGGTCTTTAGCGTAACAGTACAATAGTTGTCGCAAGAAAGCGCTAAATATGATAATTAATGTAACGCATTATTTTGTTGTTTTGACTATCCCTCGAAAATGTGAATTTTTCCGCCAAAATCTTAATTTCCCACGAAAATTAAAATTTTCCCATCTATTTGTATTTCCCGCGTAAATTTCAGTTTTCCCGCCAAAATTTGAATTTTGGTGCAAAAATTTAAATAAGCGGTTTCCCTAGTGTTTCTGTCACATAAAAGTTTCGAGAAAACATAAACCGATCAAGCTATTGATTTTATGGGGGATAGAACATTATGCGTGCGGAATGCACGCATGATACCGTGTTAGCAACCTTATTATGTGCACGCCTCCACTTTATATTTGTAATCGTTATGGTCTGATTTGAAAAGTTTTTGCATATTTGAGCTTCTTATGCTCTCTATATATGATTTTTACACCCAGATTGCTACAAAAAAACTAGAAATTTAAGGTTCCAATGACCCACCCGTCTTAAAGCCCAAAATTGTTTCAAAAACTTATACAACATCAATCCACGTAGCTTGCGAAACTGAGTCGAATGGTTCTACATTTTCTGCCATCAATCGTTTGGTCAAAGAGTTGTGGTCAAATGTCTGACATCCTCATTAGCCAACACTCTGGCAGTGCGCTGAATCTGTCATTTGACCATAATTTGTCAACCAAAACGACTTGAAGTAAACGAGATTCAGTAGAAGTTACACTATCTTACAACTATTGGAGTTTTGTCATTCAGGCCCGTAGCCACCTCGCCTTGCCATGTGGTGCTAATATTTTTCAGGAGTGGCATTCAAGGGTTTTTAATGACTTACAAGCAAAGTTGAAGATTTTTCAGGCGGGGCCAAAATTTTTTCAGACGGGCTCAGCCGTTCATGGCCCACCGTTGACTACGGGCCGGTTGTAATTGCTACTGCTACTCTCTAAAAGCTTAAACTAACTTGATTTACGCTTACGCTAATCCAGCAGTATTAAACTAACTTTTTAGATTAACTAAACTAACAGGTAGGTTTACGCTTAAACTGATTTAAAATCTTACATATTTTCAGTTTAAGCTAAACTTAATGAACTCTTAGATGCACGGATGCACTTGTTACTTTAATCTAAAACGAAGTTTACTTAAACTCGTGTTACGCTTAAAAATACATTAGTTTAAGTAAAACTTAAAATCCTAGTTTAGTTAGTCCGTCCAGCCATTTAAATTTTACTTAAACAGATATTCAAGTTTAGTTGAACTATAATTTAAGTTTAAGTTTTTACAGAGTAACCACGTGAGTCCCCTAAAATATTCGTCGTTGACAGCAGTGACATGCTCCACACGGTGGAATAAAACTGACAGCATCAACAGTCATCACACGTTCGTTCACACTGTTGCCGAACAAACGACACTCGACAAAATCCAAACGTTTCCCACATCGAACAAAATCGACTTTTATCACTACACGAGCCTCTGTTTCCGCTGCCACCAGGCCGTGAGCCCCCTCGTCCGCCGCTACAAACGCCACAAGTTGCTTTACAAAAATTTCGAACATTTGACGACGATGAACACAAATCCGAATAGAGACGACAGCGTCGCGAATCGACATCTTGACACGATCCAGTCCCGGTTACTGAAGGCCGAGGTGTCGTCCGTCGACCGCCGCTTGTTCCACCAGTACCTCGACCACTGCCGCTTCCTGAGCCAGAACACTGGTAAAGTTTGTTGATTTTTTGTAAATCGACCCGACTGAATCCTCGACGTTGACCCAGTGTTGGGCCGCTTCGTGTTTTTTCGATGGTTTTTCGACCGTTTCTGAAAAATAGCATCAAAGTTATTTTAAATTTGGCTCGGCAAAACTGCTTCATGGTCTTAGACGGCAAACATATGTTTCAGGCGGGGCATACAAGCGCTTTCGATGATTTAAAACGAGCAATACAGACACTGTGAGAAGCGTACAACATATATTCGCTGAGTAAAATCTCCACAGGACGTAAGAGCCCGTTCGGATTTAAGCGTCAAACTCTTATAGCTCAGTGCTAGTCGTAAATGTCTCCAACCCGTGAGACTACGTTTGGAATCCTACACTGCAAAAAATGGTTAGTCAAATTGACTCTCTTCGAAATACGCTCTATGGGACTACAGAAAATGAGTCAAATTCGACTCCGCCCGAGTTAAATTCGACTTACTGAGTCGCACGTTTGACTCTGGCGGAGTCGAATTTGACTCAGTTTGTGTAGTCTCGTAGAGCCTATTTCGGACAGAGTCAATTTGACTCACAATTTTTTGGTTGTGTATTTTAAAATCGCAGTTCTCTGATAAACCTGAAAATATTCGTATTAAAAACTAGTTAAATTGGGTGGCTTTACCTTGAAAATGCATAGGCAGAATAATGCAAAATGCTTCCATAATCATAAGGGGCTCCAAGATGATCAATGGTCCGCAACGAATACTTTTGAAATTGTCCCGATGTTCCAGGGATCATATTTTCGTAATGAACATCGACGTAACTGTCCCGATCGTTCCGGCTTTGCTCGTGGAAAAAGCCAGCGGTATGCATCAATTCGTGGATAACAATTCCTTTGACGAGGCATCCATTATCCAAAGAAATTATCTGTCGTCCACCATCCCTACCCACTGAAATTAAATATAAACGAAAATGGTGAACTATCAACCACACTTGACCTGACATGATAACTAAACGTTAGCGTTGATATTTAATTAACTGTGGGTAGAGATGGTAGGCGACAAATAATTTTTTTAGATAATGGATGTCTCGTCAAAGGAATGGTTATCCATTATCCAAAGAAATTATCTGTCGTCCACCATCCCTACCCACTGAAATTAAATATAAACGAAAATGGTGAACTATCAACCACACTTGACTTGACATGATAACTAAACGTTAGCTTTTATATTTAATTAACTGTGGGTAGAGATGGTAGGCGACAAATAATTTTTTTAGATAATGGATGTCTCGTCAAAGGAATGGTTATCCATTATCCAAAGAAATTATGTGTCGTCCACCATCCCTACCCACTGAAATTAAATATAAACGAAAATGGTGAACTATCAACCACACTTGGCTTGACATGATAACTAAACGTTAGCTTTGATATTTAATTAACTGTGGGTAGAGATGGTAGGCGACAAATAATTTTTTTACATAATGGATGTCTCGTCAAAGGAATGGTTATCCATTATCCAAAGAAATTATCTGTCGTCCACCATCCCTACCCACTGAAATTAAATATAAACGAAAATGGTGAACTATCAACCACACTTGGCTTGACATGATAACTAAACGTTAGCTTTGATATTTAATTAACTGTGGGTAGAGATGGTAGGCGACAAATAATTTTTTTAGATAATGGATGTCTCGTCAAAGGAATGGTTATCCATTATCCAAAGAAATTATCTGTCGTCCACCATCCCTACCCACTGAAATTAAATATAAACGAAAATGGTGAACTATCAACCACACTTGACTTGACATGATAACTAAACGTTAGCTTTGATATTTAATTAACTGTGGGTAGAGATGGTAGGCGACAAATAATTTTTTTAGATAATGGATGTCTCGTCAAAGGAATGGTTATCCATTATCCAAAGAAATTATCTGTCGTCCACCATCCCTACCCACTGAAATTAAATATAAACGAAAATGGTGAACTATCAACCACACTTGACTTGACATGATAACTAAACGTTAGCTTTTATATTTAATTAACTGTGGGTAGAGATGGTAGGCGACAAATAATTTTTTTAGATAATGGATGTCTCGTCAAAGGAATGGTTATCCATTATCCAAAGAAATTATGTGTCGTCCACCATCCCTACCCACTGAAATTAAATATAAACGAAAATGGTGAACTATCAACCACACTTGGCTTGACATGATAACTAAACGTTAGCTTTGATATTTAATTAACTGTGGGTAGAGATGGTAGGCGACAAATAATTTTTTTACATAATGGATGTCTCGTCAAAGGAATGGTTATCCATTATCCAAAGAAATTATCTGTCGTCCACCATCCCTACCCACTGAAATTAAATATAAACGAAAATGGTGAACTATCAACCACACTTGGCTTGACATGATAACTAAACGTTAGCTTTGATATTTAATTAACTGTGGGTAGAGATGGTAGGCGACAAATAATTTTTTAGATAATGGATGTCTCGTCAAAGGAATGGTTATCCATTATCCAAAGAAATTATGTGTCGTCCACCATCCCTACCCACTGAAATTAAATATAAACGAAAATGGTGAACTATCAACCACACTTGGCTTGACATGATAACTAAACGTTAGCTTTGATATTTAATTAACTGTGGGTAGAGATGGTAGGCGACAAATAATTTTTTTACATAATGGATGTCTCGTCAAAGGAATGGTTATCCATTATCCAAAGAAATTATCTGTCGTCCACCATCCCTACCCACTGAAATTAAATATAAACGAAAATGGTGAACTATCAACCACACTTGGCTTGACATGATAACTAAACGTTAGCTTTGATATTTAATTAACTGTGGGTAGAGATGGTAGGCGACAAATAATTTTTTTAGATAATGGATGTCTCGTCAAAGGAATGGTTATCCATTATCCAAAGAAATTATCTGTCGTCCACCATCCCTACCCACTGAAATTAAATATAAACGAAAATGGTGAACTATCAACCACACTTGACTTGACATGATAACTAAACGTTAGCTTTGATATTTAATTAACTGTGGGTAGAGATGGTAGGCGACAAATAATTTTTTTAGATAATGGATGTCTCGTCAAAGGAATGGTTATCCATTATCCAAAGAAATTATCTGTCGTCCACCATCCCTACCCACTGAAATTAAATATAAACGAAAATGGTGAACTATCAACCACACTTGGCTTGACATGATAACTAAACGTTAGCTTTGATATTTAATTAACTGTGGGTAGAGATAGTAGGCGACAAATAATTTTTTTAGATAATGGATGTCTCGTCAAAGGAATGGTTATCCATTATCCAAAGAAATTATCTGTCGTCCACCATCCCTACCCACTGAAATTAAATATAAACGAAAATGGTGAACTATCAACCACACTTGGCTTGACATGATAACTAAACGTTAGCTTTGATATTTAATTAACTGTGGGTCGAGATGGTAGGCGACAAATAATTTTTTTAGATAATGGATGTCTCGTCAAAGGAATGGTTATCCATTATCCAAAGAAATTATCTGTCGTCCACCATCCCTACCCACTGAAATTAAATATAAACGAAAATGGTGAACTATCAACCACACTTGGCTTGACATGATAACTAAACGTTAGCTTTGATATTTAATTAACTGTGGGTAGAGATGGTAGGTGACAAATAATTTTTTTAGATAATGGATGTCTCGTCAAAGGAATGGTTATCCATTATCCAAAGAAATTATCTGTCGTCCACTATCCCTACCCACTGAAATTAAATATAAACGGAAATGGTGAACTATAAACCACACTTGGCTTGACATGATAACTAACGTTAGCTTTGATATTTAATTAACTGTGGGTAGAGATGGTAGGTGACAAATAATTTTTTTAGATAATGGATGTCTTGTCAAAGGAATGGTTATCCATTATCCAAAGAAATTATCTGTCGTCCACCATCCCTACCCACTGAAATTAAATATAAACGAAAATGGTGAACTATCAACCACACTTGGCTTGACATGATAACTAAACGTTAGCTTTTGATGTATTATTAACTGGGTAGAGATGGTAGGCGAAAGCTTAAACTGACTCTATTATGGCCTCGCCGGAAAACGATCTGGCCCTGTTCTATACATGGGCCGCTACGACGGTGTAAAGCGGAATTGGATCATACCGGAATCGGAATCGGAACAGTAAAAGTATACCGGAATTGCAATCGGAATCGCAATTTGCAATTTTGTGACAGTACGAATAATTTGTATTAACAAATATAATATTGATTTAGGTGTCTGTTGGCTGGCAAAAAATTTCAAAACCGTTTCGTAAACAAATTGGCTATAATTTTTCGTTATTTCTAATTGGAATCGGAACTCCGGTTGCACACTAACAACCAAAAGTTATTATATTCAGAATTTTAGAATTTTCTACACCTCATAGGCAACAGTTAAACTATTAAAAAATAACAACAAAATACCTGAGGAATAGCACCCGTCGTCTTTAGTAATGTGAACATAGTCGCGTTCGCCGCTTCGTGGTACAAATCGAACACAAGTGTTGTCTTGAAATTCTCTGATTCCTGCCGCTATTGCTGCACGTTCTCGACTATTGTAACGGGACGAAATTGTGTATGGAATCGTACTTTGTTGCCAAAGCTTATACTTCGAAGCGATGGCATTGTTTTGAGCGCCGGTCTGCAACAATGTTGAAATGTTCGCCAATGTACAGAACAGGGTCGTAACAGTAGTGTAAGCATATTCCTAAGCCTAAGCCTAAGCCTCAGCCTAAGCCTAAGCCTAAGCTTAAGCTTAAGGATGAGCCTATTTCTAAGTGAAAGCCTAAGCCTAAGCTAAGGATGAGCCTATTTCTAAGTGTAAGCCTAAACCTAAGCCTAAGCAAAAAAAGTTAGTCTAAAGCTTAAACTGACTCTATTGCGGCCCCGCCGGAAAACGATCCGGCCCTGTTCTATACATGGGCCATTAACAGGGTGTAAAACGGAATTGATGACTTTGAGCCGAAATGTTCATTCTCTTTATTCTATAAATCTTTCGTTACCACGGTGTAAACGGATAGTGAAAATTACGGAAACGGAAACGAATAGTGCTCAAAGTAACGGAAAAGGAAACGGAAACAAAAAACGATATATTGGAGTATAAATTTTCAAAAATGTATTATTTTTCTGCCAACACAATTGAGGCGCGCATATATTCATCGGTCTTTCGAAAATTTTAGCGAAAAAAATGCGGATGCATCGAAATTTTTAAGATTTTGAATGAATTTTGTTATTTTTATTTCATTTCGAACATTGCAGCATATCTGCAACAAAAAATTGCTGAGATATACACGTGTTTTTATAACTTATTTTCAGCTTACAAATAACGAAATTTCCGTTATATCTATAACGGAAACGGAAACGAATACCGAATTTACCGGAAACGAAAACGGATATCCGGCAAAATCAAAATTTTTGAACGCGAAATTTGAATTTTTTTCAATCAGACGATGATGTTCAAAAGTATTTGAGAGAAAATAAACTTATTAATTCGAAAACAGTTAACATAAAATTTTAACGGTGGCAGTTTTTTTGAAAAATTTCCAAAATTTAAATTAACAGATTTTTTCATTCGGATGTTTGATTTTGCTTAAGACTGCCACAGTTGCTTCGAAGATCAACTTGAAACATTCAACAATTTTAACAATTTGAAATTTCCACTGATTGTTTTCTTTCGAAATTGTGGATCACGTAAAGATCAGGGGCGGAACGTTTTTCTGCGAGACTGCAATTGAGTGAGATTAAGCTTTAAACAAATTTTTTTGTAGGTTTAGATTAAAGCTTTAGGTTTAGGCTCAAGAATGTGCTTATACTGCTGCTAAGTCCGTGTTTTATACATTCGAAAAATTGCCAACAGTTTTAGCGCTTTTCATTAATGTTTTCGAACACTGTAAATTCCAATGAGTTGAATAATTAATTCAGCTAGCGAGTTGGTTATTTCTGAATTAATATCCATAAACATTAACTCACTCTACAGTTGAGTCGATTCTCACTCTGAGTTCATCTGAGTCTGGGTGAGTTGATTAATTAACTCACATTGAACTGTATCAACTCAAAATTCTGAGTTCTGATAGTCCTAACTCAGACTGAGTAATTCAACTCGTTCTAAGTTAAAATCAACTCACTGAAATTTACAGTGAACAATTACAACCAACATATTTTAAAACTTTAATTGCGTTAAACAGAACAAAATTTAGAACAAACGTCAGTTGAATTATTCACTGTAATGGACGAATTGAGCGTTCAGCGATTGAAAATTTGGCCCACGTTTACTTTTACAGCCGTCTCGGTTTCTGTTAGGCTTGTAAAAGAACAGGCTTAGATTCTAGACTGATTTTTTGCTTTAGGCTTAGGATTATGCTTAATCTCCTGTTACCGCGGTACAAGTATTAACATTGGCCGATAATTTTAATACGATGCCAAAATTCATCTAACCAGTGCGATAGCAAATAATTGAAACAAGAAAGTGTTTAAGGATTACAGATCAATCACACGATTTCGATTTTAATAATTCGATCAGCATACACAGGTGTCACGATGAAAAAAGTATTATACGGTTTTTAACTTTTTTTACTAAAAGATTTACGACATAAGCCAGCCAAAACAAACGTACCGGACCGTTTCCGTTAGGCGGATCAGTGTAGTCTTCAATTGTATTGCGTCCTAAATTAATATCACCTTCAAATTTTGATGTTTTGTACAAATTTATTTTACTGGCGTCGACGTTCGGTATTCGTTTCGCTTGTTCGAAATCTTTAGGCGACAGTCCGACTTCGCGATCGTTAGCCTGAAAACACAAATACTGTTGTAATCGCAGCTATATATACATACATAAATATATATATTATATATATATATATATATATATATATATATATATATATATATATATATATATATATATATATATATATATATATATATATTTGCTATGCATACGGCATGTTAATTGTTGTAATAGTTTCAAAACAACCAGATGGCGATGTTAGTACTACAACAACTGAGTCTCTGGGAACAACGTAGAGACAAAAAAGTAGTACAATTTTTTACAGTAGCGCTGGTCCATGTATAGAACAGGGACGGATCGTTTTTTCGGATGGGCTGTAACAGAGTCGGTTTAAGCTTTAGACTAAATTTTTTTGCTTAGGCTTAGGCTTAGGCTTAGGCTTAAGAATAGGCTTATCCTTACGCTTAGGCTTAGGCGTTTAGGCTTAGGCTTAGGCTTAGGCTCAGGCTTACGCTTAGGCTTAGGCTTAGGCTTAGGCTTAGGCTTAGACATAGGCTTAGCAATATGCTTGTACTACTGTTCCGGCTGTATTCTATACATGGGCCGTAGCGCTTACGTTCTATAACGCGGATTATCCATTAGCTTATAATTAATATACTGATAAAACACTATGAATAACTTCTGTCGCAATATTTAACTAAATCACTATGCAAAACCCATCAACTGTGTACATTATTTATAAAGAAGCTAAAGTGGCAGAATCACACCTATACCTGTGACACTGAATATCATTTTTTCAAGTTTGCAAGTTGGATTTCATCGAACTGTGACTTTGTACTTACCGGCAGTGCAGTTACAACTGCAATCAGCGCAACAACGTGTAACAGCAACATTTGTTTTGAAACTAAGAATCGTTTTGTGTTAATCGATAGTTTTGACGAGTCAAGCAACCCAGCCGATAAGACCTGTGCCGAAATTTGGCCAGAATTTTAAGATAAGCGTACAAATTGGAAACTAAAACAACTTTAATTGGTAATTGAGTAGTCAATTAACTGGAAATTAATAATTTAATTTGAGGTTTATGTTTTTTTGATTATGCTAAATCTTAACTAATTGGCTGTCTAAAATATAAGGTGGTATCGCATATCGCAATAATCTTTTGTCAGTAGAATATAATTTTTAACTCGCCTTGTTCATTAAGCAACAGCATCAAAACGGGAAAAACTATAAAAGCATTTTGTGAAAAGTCTATCAGGGGCGGAACGTTTCTCTGTGGGACTGCGAGCAAGTTTAAGCTTTAGACTAATTTTATTTGGTTGGCTTAGGCTTACGCTTAGGCTTAGGCTAGGCATAGGCTTAGAGTTATGGTTATAGTACTGTTCCGCCTTGGCCGCAAACTCTCGAACAATAAAATAGCGTTTGAATTCAAATTAGAACGCAAAGAAAGCGGTTTGGATTTATGATATTTGTTCTAAATTTCATTGTGCAATTAAAATGTTTTTAAGAACACGAAAGAATCTTATCTCTAATCAGTTAAACAAGAATTATTTTTGTGTTTAATTTATAGAAAATAGCGTTTTGTGCCTTGAATTCGCAATGGTCCCCACACGGAAGGCATTGGGCAGCCGTGGCCCCTTCACTGGCTGGTGCCCCTGCCTCAGACAACAGTTTTTGTTTATTTTTGAAAATAAAAACATTAATATGTTACGTGTTGTCGTATACTAAACTGGTCCTATCAGGCAAGCCTAAGCTTAAGTCAAAGCATAATTTACTGCTGCATACAATTGAGAATATGTTTATATTAACCAATAATTGCAGCCTGTCAAGTTATTTATTACTAGTCAGGCCCATGTATAGAACAGGGTCGGAAAAGTAGTATAAGCATATTCCAAAGCCTAAGCCTACGCCTAAGCCTAAGCCTAAGCCTAAGCCTAAGCCTAAGCCTAAGCCTAAGCGTATGGATGAGCCTATTCCTAAGCCTAAGCCTAAGCCTAAGCCAAAAAAATTAGTCAAAAGCTTAAACTGACTCTATTACAGCCCCTCCGGAAAACGATCCGGCCTTGTTCTATACATGGGCCACTAGACATTGCAGCAGTGTTTGCGTTTGTGAAACGCTGACTCAACACAGGCCGCTCTCTATGGTACAAAGTGTCATAAAAAACAATATTCGTATACCACTGAAATTGTTGAAGTGCAATAAAAATTGAAAAAACCCCGACAAATTAAATTTTAAAAACGAATATCACAAAACGAGATTGAATATTTGTGAAAAATTGTGCAACTTTTACTCAGCGAATAATTACAATATTCAAGTTGAAGTTCAGTTGAAGTACAGCAGAAGGCTCGGACTGCAACAAAACGGCGCCACCAAATCTACGCCGTTTAAAGGCTGATGCGAAGATCAGAAGCGGACCGTTGTTTCAGCGGGAGATCAGTAGAGCAAGCTTATTAGCTTTAGACTATTTTTTTGCTTAGGCTTTAGGCTTTGGAATGTGCTTATACTACTGCTTCCGGCCGTGTTCTATAAATGGAACCCGATCAACAGAGATCAAGCACAAATTTTGCGTTAAGACTTAATACAGCAATTGAGTTGAAATTGTTGTTAGCTTTGCTTGCGAGTTTTCAACTGAACAGTCTAGTTATGCCATATCGGAGTATTAATGCCTAAGTTTTGGCTATTAATATTAGGAAAAACGACCAATGTAAAGAACAGGGGCGGAACAGTATTATAAGCATATTCCTAAGCCTAAGCCTAAGCCCAAGCCTAAGCCTAAGCGTAAAAAATGAGCATATTCCTAAGCCTAAACCTAAGCCCAAGCCTAAGTGTAAGAATGAGCATATTCCTAAGCCTAAGCCTAAGCCAAAGCCTAAGCGTAAGCGTAAGAATGAGCATATTCCTAAGCCGAAGCCTAAGCCCTAGCCTAAGCCTAAGCGTTAAGAATGAGCATATTCCTAAGCATAAGTCTAAGCCTAAGCCTAAGTCAAGCAAACAATTGGTCTAAAGCTTAAACTTACTCTATTGCAGTCCCACAGAAAAACACATTCCGCCCCTGATTTTTACATGGGGCGGAAAAACGAACTCTCATTTTGCATAAAATATCATTAAGGGTAGGAATATGGCTATTTATTTATTAAAGTTTTTTGACTACATTATGAAGATTATTTTGTCGATTTAACTAAAAAAGTAGTGGATTGAATGCTTAGGCTTAGGAATATGCTTATAATACTATTCCGTCCATGTTCTTTACATTGAACAAAATATCAAATGCTAAACGCAATCCTACCTGTATTCAGCTAGCAAAATTTCGCAACTTCTCTCGGATATTATTTCTTACTTGAGTTTCATACACGAATTTAATACGTACACGGTACAAAAGCTGTATGTCTGCGAAAAAACAATTTAAACAATAGGAAATTATACTTCAAAAAGTAAAAAAAATGAAATTCAACGATAAATTTTTAAATCCCAGCTTGAATACTATCGCTGGGTTTGAAATTTTTAACACATTTGAGAAGATTTTGTCAACAATTGAATACGCTTTTGCTTCAGACGAAAATTCTAGTTTTATTCTACGTTGCTTGAATTGCGTACAGCTATTATAAAATAGGAAATATATATTGAAAATGCATTTCTTTAACCGAAACCCAAGCGATGAACGGTTTCTGGCAAATCTTCGCGTCGGAGGCTAAGCTGGCGCAAAGATAAACCAATATTTTGCTGTAAAAGATTTGAGCCAGCTTTTCGTTTTGGAGCCGTATATTCAAATGTGTGTAGCACCTATTACCAGTTGGTGTTAGGCCTTGGAACTTTCAAATCAGTGAATGGTGAGGTATGAAATTTTGCACATTTATTGGTTTCGATTTTGGCTGCTACTGTGCCAAATTTGAAATCTGTAATTGCAGCAGTTCGTTAGTTTGAAAACCTATTACTAACTGGTGATAGGTGCTACATTGCATTTGAGAATATGGGTCCAGTTGTCAATCGGTTTATTAACCCTTTCTCACATTGAGTTGCCTGTAGGCAACTCAGCGCAGTGTATATACGTTAAATGGTATATATCGCACCGTGTTTAACAATTGCAACACGTATACATAGTACTAAATCAACACAAGACGTGAGAGCCCCTCGGGCTCGAGCGTCAAGCTCCTATAGCAGAGTGGTGATGGTATACGCCTCCCACTCCAATCACTGGAGTTCGAATCCTACCATTAAAGTAGGTCTCAGGGGAAATAGAAAATATTCATGTGAGAAAGGGTTAAAATTAGCAAACTAAAAGCCAGTTGTGGATTGTGACGGCGTATTTTCGCCATTTTCGGTAACGTCTCTGCGTTGTGCCAACGTTTTTTTAAGTTTCTAATTTAGCATTTGATTTAATGGTAAATTAGAAACTTAAAAATGTTGGCTAAAACATAATCAAAACAAATGAAAACGCAGTACACAACTGCTTAATTTCAAGAACAGAACATTGAAGATGAAACAAGCACAAACTGTGTACATAAAGCAAACTCGTCTTGATTTTGCCATAAAATAATTAATAAACAAACGGTGGTAGGTGCTATTCCCCACAGCTCGGAATAAGAACACTAAACCTTTGCTGGCTACTTTGATTTCGCTGGAATCGTCCTAGTCATTAGTACTCGTGAGTCCGAGGAACGTAGCTAGGTGAGCAGGGTGCAACCGGAATTCTGGTTCCGGTTTCGAAATCCGGTATTTTTCACTGTCCGGTTCCGGTAATAAATTCAGTATTTTTTCACCGGAATTTTCCGGTATTTTCAGTATTGAAAACTTTCCTCATTCAAAAATTTAAAGAAGTTTTTATATTATTCTAACTTATTTTTCTAAAATTGTCTGAGCGTGTATTGATAAAATTTTCAATTTTTGCCATACTACATAATTTATCATACAATTCCTACTACTGCATTTGTTTGAAGATTTTGGCATTCCAAATGGTGTGTTTACACCATTAAAAGCGACAAAATATCGTTTAACATAAATTTTTCGGTAACAAGTTAATTTTGTTTTCCAGTGTTCCCGCTCCGGTTCCGGTATATTGGATCTTTCCGGTTCCGGTATTTTATGTTTTGTGTTCCGGTTACGGTTCCGGTATTTTAAAATTCCGGTGGAACCCTAACCCTACTAGACGACAATTGCAGCGGCCGGAAAGCAAATTTTAAAGGGGGCAAAATTAATTGGCTAATTCTGTAAACAGTAAACATATTACACAAAATAGGGGCTGCCATCTTCGAAAGAGTTAGATATGCCGGGCGTAGGGAAGGATACATTCACAAACTTAACCATTACGTGGGAGATTCAACAGGCGAATTTTCATGTGGGTTCTAGGGCAGTTTTATTGAATATGGTCAAGTTTTCATTGGCTTAATAATGCAATTTCAACCATCAATTTTGTAAAGTGTGATCAACGTGAGCGAAAGAAGCGAAAATTCATTCACCAGGGTGCAACCGGAATTATAAAGTACATGAATCGGAACCGAAAAATTAATAAATACCGGAACCGGAAACGGTGCCGGAACCGGAAAACAAAAAATATTTGTTACCAAAGAATTCATTTTTAACGCTATTTTACGATTTTATGGTGTAAACGCACCATCTATAATTCCAAAACTCTTAAACAAGTGTAGCAGCTGGAAACGTATGAAACGTTACGGAGTATGACACAAATTGAAAATTTTGGCAATACATGCTCAGACAATTTTAGAAAAATAAGTCAGGATAGTACGTCAATTTTTGTTAAATTTTCAAATGAGAAAAATTTTCACTACCAAAAATATCGTAAAATTCCAACGAAAAAATACCAATTTTGTTACTGGAAACGGATAGTGAGAAATACCGGATTTTCCTACCGGAACCGGAATTCCGGCTGCACCCTGCGGTTTAACGACACCGGCATATGAGGTAGATATAGTGAGAAAAGGTCGCAAGCTAAGCCAGCAAGAAGCCAGAAATACATGTTGTACTAAATCTTAATACAAAATTTTGGTGTTGATCCACTGCTTGGGGCAAAAGCAATTTTGATAATGGATATCGTCAGAAGTCAACAAAAACGCTAAACCGGTAAATTACATAACCTTTTTATTTCCGAAATAAGTGACCACGCAGCTAGCTCAGCGGGCCAATGTAAAGAACAGGGTCGAAACAGCATTATAAGCATATTCCTAAACCTAAGCCTAAGCCTAATCCTAACCCATACCAAAAAATTAGCGTAAAGCTTAAGCTTACTCTATTGCAGTCCCGCAGAAAAACGTCCCGCCGCTGATCTTTACATGGACCGCTCAGCGGGAGGGAGGCAAACGCAGTCCCAAAGAAGGCAGCGTCCTCCGGTACCGTCCTGGCTGGCTACATCCCTGCAACGCCCTCGCAAAATTCACTACCTACCTTCGAAAATGCACCTTACAATAGTTGCTAAAACTTTAAAAACAATAACTTCTTACAAAACATATGCTGTTAGTTTCTACAACGAATATAGCGATATATAGCTGAAAACAGTAGAATTATCGCAGCAAAGCTTAAAAGTAAAAGATTTGAACAGCGAAAGAAAAACAATAAAATCTCTGCAATAGTCTATTTTTCATTGTTGTGCTAAAATTCAAAACAAGTATTAAGTACCACGTTTGTGTTTGAGTCAAAACTTTTTAGCAGTATCTAGTTTTAGAATTAATATTAGAAAACTTTTATTTTAAGGGTTGCGCTATACTTTTGCGGACGACTCGGCGTCGTCCGACACCCGTCCGACGCCGTCTGTCACAATTCCAGCGCCGTCCGACATCGTCTGTCACCCGTACGGCGCCGTCCGTCACCGTCCGGCGCCGTTCGTCACCGTGTGGTATCCCATGCATATAAATCATGTAGGATACCGAGTAGTGACGGACGATAACGAGGGGCGCCGTAGCGGTGACACACAGTGACCGACCCCGTCGTACGGGTGACGGACGGTGACGGCTGGCGTCGGACGACAAGTATAGCACAACCCTAATGTTTTTCAAATTCAACATCCGTCTATTTTGAAGCGGATGGCGTGTTTTTGCCGACCGGGCCATTATGGCCTGAGCCCGTGTTACTTTTGCGGCCGACAGGTTTTGTTGTCGCACGACTTTCACAGGGCAGGACCAGATGTTAGCCTTTGTCTGGCTAGGCTTTACGCTTACGCTTAGTCTAATAGGCTTAGAAATACGTTTCACCTAAAGCTACGCTCCTAAACAGTAACATTGGCTGTAAACCTGTGGGCACAGTTGTACACGCATATGGCTGGGTTTCGGCATCACAAAGTTTGAACCAGAAACGCAAGTAAAATATGACGTCAAATAGTTGTTTAAGGTATAAAAGATTCGAACAGTAGAGCAAAGACGGCCATAGGATGTTACTTAGCATAAAAGCGCAGTACACCGTTATACAACAGTAAATATTTAATATTAACTTTTGACGCAGTCAAAAAATATTTTGCCAAAAATTGACAATATCCGATTTTAAAATATTAAAAAACGACATTATTATTTGAGTTAAATTTGTTTTTTTACTTTACCCACCTACACTTAATACGCTAAGGCGGTCAGAAGTATATATTGATTCATAAGAGGGAAGAAAATGGGTTTGTTTAAATTTACAAACCTTATTGAAATTTCTAAAAAGAACGAGCCAAAAATCAGTTTTCAAACAATATTATTATTACCGGTTAATACAAAATTGTACTTTCTCGCAAAACGTTTAGTTTACAACCGAAATTTAAATGCTAACGACGGCAAAAATTGAAACCGTTTTGCAAACGCAAGTCTAAAGCGGTAAACTTTGTCTATAACACTACATAGAAGCGGGCCCGTAGCCAAAGCGGTGCCAGGGGGCTCAGCCCCAAACCCTGGAAAAATTTTGCCCCCTAGAAGATTTTCAACCTTGCTTGTAAGTCTCTGAAAACCTTTAAATGCTGAAAAAATTTTAGTCCCCCTAGCAAGGTTGGCTGCCTACAGGCCTGAATAGCAGCGACAATATTTATAAAATAGCTCATACTTTAAGTATAATTTTTGTATAAAAATGTTTTAAGACAAACATTTTTTTGGCCAAATTCACAAATAAAAATATTCGAGTAAAAATAATAATTTTTAAGTTAATATTTTGCCAGCCAAAATTGTGCAATTTTTCGCTGAGAATATTTCTACGTTTGAAAAACTTTTACAGTGTTTACACGGCGTATTTCACCGTTTGGTTCTGTATCTGACATTTCGTAGCTATAGTTCAAACGACCCATGTCTATTTGTAGGGACTAAAGCTCAAGCCTAAAGCCTAAGTCCAAGCCTAAGTGTGCGCGTAAATGAAAGCCTAATCCTAAGCCTAAGCCAAAAGTCTAAATATAAGCTTATTAAGCCTCAGTCTGTGAGTCCGTCAGCTTTTCTGTTTTTCAATGCGAACGTTGTGTCGTTTCAATGACAACTTTTAAACGCTATCTGCATACGTTTGCAAACTTTGGCAATAGCAACGCCCACAAATTTACCAGACGCAAAACAGATGGGTTTTTATGACCTGGCTCGTAGATAACATTTCGTTCTCTGAGAGCATGTGAAAGTGACTCTCGAGCGAACAAAACAAGGCGACTTTAATCTAAATCATAAACTGTGCCACTATTTTCAGTTTGACCTAAAATACCGGAAGATATATGTATTGTATTGTTTTCCTTGTTTGCAGGGGCCCCTGGTTATAATTTGCAGGATTCAATTTTAATTTCGTACATTGTTTACTGTCGCCTGCTTGGAAGTTCACCTAAATTTAGAGAAACACGTGACTTTTGACATATGACTACACAAACTTGTTCAGTAAAGGCACAACTGGGACCAAGTAAAGATCAGGGGCGGAACGTTTTTTTGTGGGACTAGAATCAAAGAAGCTTAAGCTTTAGACCAAATTTTTGCTTGGCTTAGGCTTAGGCTTAGAAACAAACTCATTCTTACGCTTTAGGCCGAGGCTTAAGCTTCGGCTTAGGCTTAGGAATAAGCGTATAATAGTGTTCCGCCGCTGTTCTTTACATTGGCCCACAACTGTTACAAACAACCGCATACTATTAGAATTTGAAAAGCTTTCGATAAGATCACCTTCTTATAAACACAGTGAGATGCAAATTTTAACGCCAATGTTAGTTTTAGGACCGTGACGGTAGATTAAGCGTATTCCTAAGCCTTAACCTAAGCGTTCGAAAACGCGTAAACCTAAGCCTAAAGGCAAAAACACCGTGCACCGTTTGCCGCAAGAAAATAGCAGTTATATAACAAAACCTGGCCCATATAAAGATCAGGGGTGGAACGTTTTTATCTGTGGGACAAGAAAAGAGTAAGCTTAAGCTTTAGACTAATTTTTTGCTTCGCTTAGCCTTAGGTTTAGGTTTAGGAATATGCTCATTGTTACGCTTAGGCTTAGGCTTCGGCTTAGGCTTAGGAATATGCTTATGATACTGTTTCGCCTCTGTTCTTTACATTGGTCACCATAATAGCATGACCACGGCATCTAGTTCTAAATATAACATCCTTTTTACAGAGTTCTTGAAAATGTCATAGGTCCTTACACAGACCTGGGGCCAATTTTTTACGCTAGTGCGCGCATTTACGTGGATGACCCATTAACCATATATGAACCATTAACCTGAATCAGCAAAATGATTCTATTCAGACAAAATATTAGCACTAAATAGTATAAAATTGCTGATTTGGCGAAATATAAACCAAAACGAAACATTTAAAAATTGATGTTTGAAGTTATTTAATTTAAATTTTTCTGAAACTTTTTTCGCTAAAAACTATCATAATCAACAAACGACACGGTCTATTAGCTAGCTTACCGCGTAGTGTGCACAGGGTTCACTTATCGGATCCTCCAGGTGTTCAATTTGGCGGCATGAGTTTTGGCGACGTTGATTTTCTGGCTCTAACTCTTCTTCTTGTTGTCGCGACCGTGTTTCCTGTGTGCTTTCTGAAGCCGTTCTCGTGTCCTGGCCTGATTATTCGTTGTGTCCGAGTTCGTCCACTACGTCGCCGTCTGGCTCGTTTTCACCATACTGAGCGGCTGTAATTGAATTTTGTCTACGCCAGTTTTTCTTTGCCTATCTCGTCTGCCCTGTTCTACGGAGTTGGTTTGGTGTTTAGCCGTCTGATTAAAGGCGATCAGGTTAAGAGGCGAATCCAGTTGCGGGTTTGTCCTACACAACATTTCGCGGAATTCGCGTTTGCCCCAAAGTCGTTGATTCCGGCCGACCCGCTCCGAACTCAGGAGTATCTCTCGCTCGGTTAATAGCTCGAATTTTCATCTATTAAATTCAAAAGTGGCTGAGAGCGGGCAGCAAAATCGCTCTTGATTTTAACGTTTAAACTTATATCATGTCTTCTAGAAATCTTTGCTATGGTTTAACCTGTGTGTGATGCGCCGGAAAATTGAAAACTTACAGACTAAAGATAAAATTTGTTACGGTTTTCTGATGAATTCATCGAGATTCGCTAATTAGAAAACTGATATTTTTTCAGTATCGCGTACCATCTTACCAAAAAATTAAAACGGGTTGCATTTTAACAGACGCAACTCACAGTGAAAGTGCTATTAATATCTACTATTAATTCGCTACCATTATATAAACTAAAGCCCTGTTCACACGTGCCAGTTTTTGCTGCGAGAACGTGCAGCTGCAACTTGGACTTGCAAGTTTGGTCCAAAATCCAGTTCGAAAAACATACCGCTGAAAATAATTCATTAAAAATCATAGCTAGGAATTTAATTCACGTGTGTGAATAACCATGCAAGTTCGCTTAATTTATTGCAGCCGCTTTCTCCTGACTGATGAAGTGTGAATTGGGCTTGATGAGTTGCTGGAATGAGAAAATCGTACCGTGTTTAACAATTGCAACACGTATACATAGTACTAAATCACCACAAGACGTGAGAGCCCCCTAGGGCTCCAGCGTCAATCTCCTATAGCTGAATGGTGTTGGTATACGCCTCCCACTCCAGTCACCCGAGTTCGAATTCTTGCATAAAAGTAGGTCTCAGGGGAAATAGAAAATATTCATGTGAGAAAGGGTTAAAATTTGTCTGAAACTTTTTTCGGCTAAAGCCTATCATAAAATCAATAATCGACACGCTCTTTACATTATACTAGTAAAAGTAGTTGTACACATGTGAAAATCGATGCCTTCAGGTTTTGTTTCTGTATTAGGGTACATAACAGCGTTAATACTAATTATTTGTCTACTTGAATATTTGTTCTATTCTGGAACGGTGTCCAAATACGCATATGGGGCGTTCTAGTTTTAATAATATGGAACATTACGGATTAATTTAAGTGCAATAAAAATATGCACAATCTTTGGACCAAATTTAACCGGATCCGTAAAAGATATTTTATCGCAAACGACTTGAGACTGATGTTATCGCTATGACCGTTTCGCAAGAATCAACTCAATTCGGAGCGAGTTAATGTTTACTGTTATTAATTCTGAAATAACCAACTCGCTAGCTGAATTGATCTAATCAACTCATTGAAATTTTACAATGCTCTGATCTGTTATACTCTAAACGACCATCGGTTGCATTTTATACCGTTCTAATTCATAAAACGATTTTGGAAGAAATACCAAAGCTTCTACCATAACTCGTTTTATTCAAATTATGATAGGGATATAGAATTACATTTTTTTAATTAAAATAGAGTACAATTTAACACACGGTATTGAATCTACGACCAATTCGTCGCCCGACAACTTGTAGCCGAACGCTGTCCCAAAATCTATGAATATATATCTATTCGTAATTCTTAGCGTAATGCTAAGCCTACGAACAAAGATGGGCAACAAATTGTCGAATCGGTTGAATTTCGGATTACATCCTGTCGGTACGGCGAGTTGTCGAGCGACGAGTGGTCATGGTACCTTCGGTAATTTGTGCGTATGATAGTAAATTTTGCAGTTGATTGCATCAACATTGGTAACATATCGCAATTAAAACGTATCATACTATTAAAATGTTTATCTATCAAGATATTCAATAGTAAAGTTCAAACGTATGGAACATGTAAACATCAGAGGCGGAACATTTTTGTGTTTGACCAGAAAAGAGTACGCTTAAGGTTTAGACTAATTTTTTGCTTGGCTTAGGCTTAGGCTTAATAGGAAAAAACTCATTCTTACGCATAGGCTTAGGCTTAGACTTAGGAATATGCTTATAATACTGTTCCGCTGCTGTTCTTTGGCCAAAGTTGTCATTTCTATCACACGCCATACGGATCACGGTAACATCACAGCGCTCTATGGCTTAAAATTGTAATACCAGAGCAAACAGGTAAGAACTTTGTGTCCGCTACGTCCGAAATAGTTATTTGTGACATTTTCCTGTTTCAAAACATACAGCTCAGCCAGGAAACTGTACAGATGTCACTGCACCCAGCGCCTCTAAATTCTAGTAGAATTTAGGTGGATAACAGCTGCGATCACATTTTTGAGGGAATGTGTGAGCTTTTGGGCTGCACAAGAGTTTTGGGATTATATCCGGGCGGAAGGACTCCGTACAGGATTGTGTCGGCAGACACAGCTTTGGTTCAGGAGGTTCTTAGCTAAAAATCGCAGCCGATGAATTTCAGTACTCGGGAGGGCCGCTACGTATGCGTGTGCACAGGTCTGAAAACCGACAAGAGTTATATCGATGCACGGGTCTTGCGGATTCTTTCCTGGAAAGCCATGGGTACCCTCACAGCTACAACAACTAAGCATAGCGTGGTTCCCCCTTGCCTGTTTGAAGTTTACAGTAGAATTTTGAAAACGGGTTTTATATTATGTGTGTATATTTTTGTTTTCTGTGCTTATGTGGTGTTTTAAAGTTTTCAGTGTTATATAAAGTGAGTGCTGCTGTAACCGGACCAGCTGGGCCGGTTATGCAAAACAGTTTCACATGGGAGCTGACAACTTCTGTAGAGATAGAGCAGTGTGCTTTGGGAATGTTTTAAAAAGTGGCGGGGGTGTTTTCTTTTCGGTCTTTGAATATATTGTATTAATTGTTGGTTCAGCAGTTTGCTAAGGGGATTATTGTTATGATATACATCATGCCGGAAGTTAATAACGGCCCGCGGCAGCGGGCAGTTCGGTCTAGTTTTTCAAATTTGGACGCATTTAACGAGGCAGCGTCAGAATCCCAAGGCGAGATGAACTTAACACGCGATCAGCTTAATTTACTGTCGTTTGGGCTGCCGGATAGTTTGATTCCTAAAATCCTGATGAGCCTCATTTGGATTTTTGTTCTCAAATTCATAATAGCTTTGTACCGATATATCAATGCCTCTCTAAAAATTCTGCAGCTGCAGTTCCCTGATTTATTTGTTTAGAAAACTCTGTTTGTAACAGCGAAATAATTTTTACTTGTATCAAGTAAAAAGTATTAATGTCCATTTGATATAGGCTAACACATGTTAACACAGTATTGTTGTTAGGTTTGTTTGGGATTTTTATACTAATAAATTTCGGAGAGTATAGTTAGCTGCAATACTCAGGTGTTACTGTTTATTGTTCTCATCCCGAGTAGGCCTAGGTGATCCACCCGCATGGTGGGGACTTAGCTTAGATTACCCGGCAACGCTTTCGCACGTTAAGCATTCTTTACCTCATTCCTTTCAATCTGATGCGCGTCACCTCGTTCTCTGTCTTAGGCCTAAGCTCTCGCTTTCCTGTTTTGGGTCTGAGTATTCAATTCCGCTATGCATAGGCTCTCGATGGGTTAACCCGCATTTTTCGTGTCTTTCCTATCCGAGTGTTTCTAGTCACCTGCAGGTTTGCGAATTGTTAAGCAGTTTTTCTTGGACCCGCAGATTTCGTGCGTGTCAGTATTGGACGGAATGAGTCTCGCGTTAGTGCTTATGTTTTAGCTAAATAGTGCGCAGTGAATTCAGTAGCCGGCCTAAGATTTTGTGTTACATGCGTGGAATCGGATTCAGATTTCAAAGTTTTATCATAATTCGGTGCGAGATTCAGGATATAGGAAGATTTATAGTTTCTGAGTAGCCAAAGTCGATCTTGTAGTTTTATCTCAATGGTGCTCGCAGATCATGATCCTGCTCGCACAGCTTTGCTATCTGTGTTTTGGCGTCGCCTATGCAGGCGATACGAGTTATTCTAGTCAGATCCGATGCAGCGTTTCGCGGAGCAACGCTGTCAGGCCGGGTGTGTGACTTCGGGAATTGGTAGCTTGTCAGGGCGCTTAGGCTTAAGGCGTTTAACTGGGATCCCTGACTTAAGTTAATTGTCTTGGGGCTGGGCGAAGTTGCTCGTTCCCGAGTGCATGTGTGGCTTGGCAAGCGTTGAGCTGAGGGGTGCTGCGTATTGGTCGGATCCTCGTAACTCTCTGTGTGTCGCGACCACCTGGTAGACCTACCCCAGTCACGGGCTTAGGAGGATTCGCCATGTTCGATCTAATTTATCTCGCGTAAGCAGAAAGTTGTCGAGGGTAGGCGGCGTCCCTAACTTTCTGACTTATATGGGGGCTACTCCCGCTTTCATATAAGGGTCGCTACAGATAGAGAGTTGCATGACCCATCCGCTGAAGATACATAGACCCCTTTCTTTATTTAATCGCCCCCCAATATTTAGCCGATGTACATAGTGTATATAGTTTTAGAAATCGCTTGAAGGCTACCTAGGTTGGTTAGCCTAAAACTAACTGAGCTTCATGTTGCTTGTGAAGTTGCAACCCGTAATTTTAGTTCAAGAGTATATATCAGTAATTGAACTGTAAATATATATTGAGGTTATCTGTTTTAGTTTAAACAAATTGGTAAGCGACGCAAGCACAGGAAACGGGCGGTCAGCAAGCACATTGATACTGCCCCGATGCAACCAAAATTGACCGCACGGCCAGTACAAGCACGCTAACTGAGATAGCCACGCAGCAGCGGCGGGAGGAGTGGCTGCAAGCATTCTACGAAGCAACCGCACCAGTGCAGCGCCCAACACCAACCACCGCAACAGCGCGTGCGTCGGCTTTACAGCCGGATTCAGATGCAGAGCTGGCCTCAGATAGCGAGATTGTTACAAAACGCAAGTAAGCATGAAATTTACCTATAGGTCTGTCTTTTGTCAAAGTTGTAACAACTGAAAACACAAAAATTTTATTTAATGGTACGTATTGTTGCTTTGGGGGTGAGTAGCCCAGTCTTTGGTAACTAAATTTTTGTTAAGGGCTTGTATCAAAAGAGAAGTAGCACCCGTTAACGAGATCCGTGTAGTAAAATCGTCCGATACCGCGCGTATATATACGTAGTATCTATATAACGTTATACGTTGTGTATAACGCATACGTGGTAGTTTATACGTAGCCGTATCTATAGTCATCATTTATATGTATTGAGTAGTGTACATCGCTTTGTACACTAGAATATATGTATACATACAATGCTAGAATTGTGAAGGGATTGCAGACGTTGTAGTGTAAAGCGGTAATGTTACTAGGGGCACGTCTACGAAATGCATATAACATCATGGGCATAAAAGTATAGTCAAGCAGGGTTACTAGTAGATACTAAGACGCACGGGAATCCCCCTTAAAGAAAGGGGGGTCGTCTATCACGATCCGAATGCACGGTATCCCTCTTAAAGAAAGAGGGATCGTTTACCACGATCCCATTATACTGGTGTCCCCCTTAAAGAAAGGGGGATCGTCTAATACGATCCCAACAATCAAAGACGTTGGCTATTTTTCAAGCCTTAACTATTCGTTAAGCTGACAAATCGCTTCTTGATCCTACACCGTTTTCTTTTAATAGGCTTAGTCAGAATCTAGTCAATCTTAAATGTGTATCATAAATTTTCGTGTACGTTAGAGGGCTCAACTACATGCTATTTTGCACCCGCTTAGTGCAATTAAAGTTAATATAATCTCTAATTATTGATCTCATGATCCATCTCTATAATAATTGTATCTCGTTACAATCTCGTTTGCACTTATGGTTTCTAATGTTCATAGAAATCCGTCACCTCAAGCCCCGAGCCATTAAACCGCTGTTAATCGGCCGGCCACTTGAGGATCTCACCCTGTCTTCAACAGACAACTATACTGCCGTAGTAGAGCAACCGACGTCGAAATTGTTAGCAAGGCAAACTGAAATGGACGCTCATAGTTGACCGTACCGCAGAGCAACGTCGTGTGCCCATGACGTTTTGGAATACATAAACATCAATCAATAGCTAATATAGGCCGCGGTGAGCACCACTTCCCGTCGTTCGTCAAACGTGTAGCCAAACTCGATATTGTTAGAGCAGGTGTTTGTCCGGGTAGTGACAACCGCATCACATACCAATTAGTGAAATAAATAAATTTGTTATACAAAACGCGGATAAACAGAACTTTTGGCCATACGACAGTATGCCGAAGAGCAACCTAGCTTACAACATAACGCGCTGGTAGCAGTAAACTCTCGCAATAGTACGCCAATACCTCCGACCCCCCCCCCCCTCAAAATTTCTGGGATACAAATGATGCAGAATTGGATAACCAATGCACCAGATATTATATCAACCGTCACATAGTGCACCTCAACTGTGAGCCAAGGCTAATGAAATACAGACTCAAATACAAGTATATTGTTCAACAATTAATCAATATCAAAGATAAGTTCCGCCTAAACAAACGGCGTCGGC
>JASANG010004014.1:0-32128 GCA_030248215.1 Enoplolaimus lenunculus
TCGGAAGAGCCTAATCATTCAAGACATTTGGTTATATTATGAGTTCTCAGGTGCTCGGAAGAGCCAACTATTATCAAGGTTCTGGTGCTCGGAAGAGCCAAATTATCAGGACGTTTGGGTATGTTATTATCAAACATCAGGTGCTCGGAAGAGCGAATCCTGCTAAATTTTCAGGGCTCGGAAGAGCGAAACCTGCCAAATTTTCAGGGCTCAAGAGCGAAACCCTTAAAAACCAAAGAAATAAAACATTAAACCAAAGACGCAAAAATATAAAACATTCGCCAAAGAACTCCAACGAACTATTCGCCATTTTCTATTATCTTTATATTTCATGCATAATTATTCTTGCTTTCAGGTCAGTCGGTCTTTGCATGCCAAGGGACGGCATGGGCTGAGTGAGAGGGATGTCGGGTGGGGCCCCAGTGTGCACTCTGTGTCACACTGGTGCTCACCCTCGGCGTCCCTTGAGCTCCTAGCTATGTCATTCCTTTGACATGCAATTCCCCCAGTCTCGGTCTCGGTTTGGTATCGCGATTTATACATAACCGGTGTAATTTTAGCCTTGCCATACTGTTGCTCATTTGTCAAACACTGTGCTTTAACATTCTTGCCAAATTCTTATAAACTTATTGTCTTTTCTGCTAGTTTCGCTTATGTCAGTTACGTGTATTTTTACATACATTTCATATTGTGTTTTCAGGCATTAAAACCCTATTTTCTGACCAAATTTTATGCGCTCGGTTCATTGCGCATTCCCATTTCGGCAAATTGTTCCCCTTTTGACCCTTTTGTGCCAGTTCCTACATGTCATATTTCTTGTGATCTTATATACACTTATTTTCATGTTTTCAGGCCTCTCCTTCCAGTTTCCTACTAATTTCAAGGTGCTCATTCCATTTCGCACCTCCATTTCTGCCAATTCTGCCCCATTTGTGCCTATTTTGCCATATTTCTTTTTATGTCATTATTATGATGATTCATTCATTCTGGAGTGGCGCAAGGAACTGAAAAACTTGACTACGTACGAAACACTGACCGGTGTGCTAAATCAAAACTGTTCTCTGCTTCAAACAACTAGCTATGTCATTAATGTTATCACTGTTATTAAAAGAAATGTCCTCACTTGAGGACAACGCGCAGCTAAATTCTTGACTTTTCACCTACTATGCGCTATAAGTTTGTAAATGTACTGTCCTCATTTGGGGACATTGTGCATGAAAGGGCTAGATTACATTTTTGCTTAGGCTTTAGGTTTTAGGCTTAGACATAGGCTTAATAGGATAAGGATAATCTATGTATAGAACAGGGCCGGAACTGTAGTAAAGCATATTCCTAAGCCTAATCCTAAGCCTAAGCAAAAGATAGTCTAACGCTTAGGCTTACTCAATATACAGTCCCGCCGGAAAACGTTCCGGCCCTGTTCTATACATGGTCACTGTTATTAAAAGAAATGTCCTCACTTGAGGACAACGCGCAGCTAAATTCTTGACTTTTCACCTACTATGCGCTATAAGTTTGTAAATGTGATGTCCTCGTTTGGGGACATTGTGCATGAAAGGGCTAGATTACATTTTTGCTTAGGCTTTAGGTTTTAGGCTTAGACATAGGCTTAATAGGATAAGGATAATCTATGTATAGAACAGGGCCGGAACTGTAGTAAAGCATATTCCTAAGCCTAATCCTAAGCCTAAGCAAAAGATAGTCTAACGCTTAGGCTTACTCATTTTGTTTTCTAGCTTTGACCTAAATCAGAGGTTTTCAACATGCAATATATCTATTCCAAATAATCAGCAGTTGAACTCATATTGCTGCACGCCAGCCCTAATTGCAGAGAAAAGGGGATGTTCTTAATAGCAACGTCAGTAACAAATTATATCCCTAGTTAAGTCAAATTTCCTGTATCAAGTCACAATTTGTGCAGATATCATCCAACGTTCATTATCGAAGAAAACTAACAAACAATATAGAAAATGTAGACTTAAAGCTACAATACGTAAATAAATTATAAACGTAACTTTTAATGGTGACTGCGGCAAATGAAGAAGGAAACTACTTAGCTAGTCTCGTACTTAGTGGAAGAAATTGGGAGAACGTCGGATAATCTGATGAGCGGAAACAAAAGGTTGTAGCTTATACACTATGCCAGTTCTCAAGCGATGTGGCTCACTTTGGCACATGCCTAATATTGTATTAATCATCCTAAAACGAATATATTGCCTGAAATATTCTTTATACCAATATAAAACTTTGGCTTGGTTTAGTGGTAACGACGTCTCTAGAGAACATCCGGTTTTAAAACTGTGCAGTAGCCTTGAAATAACGCCAAGAATTTTCAAGCTATAGACTAAATTACAAGGTGCTAAAAAGAAAAGTTCCAACAGGAACTAAATTTTTCCGGAACAGGAACAGAAACAGGAATTGAATATATTTGCAGGAACCGGAATAGAAACAGGATCCGTAATTTGAAAATAATTTTTGTCCCCGAATTACTGTTGGACTTTTTAGAAAACGTGTCAAAAATTGCTTGAGTGAATTTTCAGCTATTTCATCATCAAATTTTGCGAAAACCTATCAGAGACGGTTTATTAACAAAATTGAACTAATTGCAAAAACTCGGTTCAAAATAAATTTTCAAAGACAAAGTTTCCAATATTTAAATGACTGTAAATAATTTGTCACAAAACCGAAAAAAATACGGTCCCTGCATGTTTGAATGCAGGGACAGGAACAGGAATTGAATTTTTGCAGGAATTCCGGCAGAAACAGGAATTCCGGTTGAACCTGGATATGTATATATAGCGGAGCTTCAATAAGCGATCCAAGATCCACAGAAACCAACAGTTGAATGCTTGCAAAAATTGTTACAAACTGAATATATACCAACCGACAGGGATGGTCAGTCTCGGTCTCGGCCAGGAATGTGTGGTCTCGGGATTTGGCTGGTCTCGGTCTCGGTTTTATGAGTCTCGGCAGGTTTCAAACGGAGATCAAAGGAGAAAGGTAAGTTCCCGTTTTTTCTGCTTAACGTTCACAATAAACGAACATCAGTTGTATTTGTTAATTTTTGACATTTTTGACTATAAATTTTTGCGTTTTTAGTAATATTGCTATATTTATTGTCGGTCAAAACACAGACACAGTTGCTTGGTTGATGTGTTTCAGTTTTAAAAAATTTAACGAATCTTGCCAAAAAAATAAAAAGTTCCTATTAACCCTAAAATATCAAATTTTTCGGTAAATTTTTGTGTTGAATATAATAAATTCTGAACAGATGCAACATTTTTATGCCAGAATCACACAGGAGTATGAAAAACATTAAAAACTTTTGTTAGAAAAAATTTTTATTTTTATGCTCGGTAACGATAAAAAGTTATACGTGACCGAGACCAAACAGTCTCGGTGTCGGTGGACGGGTCTCGGTTTCTGACCGATACCGCACATCCCTGAACTTGGTAATTCTCTGGATTTTTCTGGTCTCGGTGTCAGTCGCGCTGTTGCTTTTTTAAGTCTTGGTGGTTTGCAAATCGAGACCAAGAGGCGAAAAAGCGATAAACAATTGCTAATAGCTGAGCTAGTTTGAGTTAATGAAAGGACGCAGCAATTTTTGCTCGTATTTTAGACTAAATGTACATGCGTGAACCAAAGTGCAACCGGAATTTCGGTCCCGGTTCCAGCGTTTTTTGACCTTCCGGTTCCTGTAATTTTTAACCGGAATTAAAAATTCCGGTATTAAATTTTTGTCAGTGGAAATAAAGATATTTTACTAAAAGCGACGATAAAAATTAAATAGATTTCATTTGTATAGTATATATAATTTGACAATAGCCGAAAATAAACCATCGAAGGTTGATTGCGCTTCAGTGCAGGGTGCAACCTTAATTCCGGTTCCGGCATTTTTTCACCTTCTGGTTCCGGTAAATTTTTACCGGAATTAAAATTTCCGGTATTAAAATTTGGTCGGTGCAAATTAAGATGTTTTACTAAAAATGACAATAGATTTCATGAGTATAGTATGCATTCCTTGACAACCGTCGAAGGTAGATTTCGCTTAAGCAAGTAAATAAAATTGCACAACGCAAACAAAGTGAATGAACTTTTTACAGAGTTGATCGCCAAGTAATGTATTCATTAACACGGGCACTGGAGGTCGCATATAATCCGCTTAAGGTCATTTTCATATGTGCGGAACGTCTGTTATAATTGGAGTTGGAGATTGTTATGTGAAAGTTTTCAGTCGTTGAATTTGTGCCACCATTTCTAAGTGGTAAATATAGTAAAAAAAAGTTTGACGGCGATTTGTTAGTTTAACTGTATGAATTAAACGGCAAACCTGAGCAGATGAAAATATTCAAAACGTGACGGTGAAAAATTGATCGAGTCCGAGACCAAAGGTCTCGGTTTTAATATGTTGGATCTCGGTCTCAATATCGGTATCGTTTTTTACCAATACTGCCCATCCCTGCCCCAACGGACAGGGTATAATTTCTGTTAAACCACTTTACTGTGCGTATAGCCAAAGCGCGCTCGAATATTTAACTTCTGTTAAAACTTGTTAAATTTTACGAAAATTTTTTGGCATGAGTTTGAAATAAAATCTCGAAGAAAAGGCTCGAAGTAAGCTTGGTTTACCGCTATTTTTCAATGACTGGATGTCGACCAAGCCGTGACAATTGTGGTGCACACGTATACGTATATATTTAATTTTGATTCGAAATTTAGTCATACTGTCCAGGAGCAAGGCGAAACCAGGGTAACAACCGCTGCCTGTTTTCGGATCGCAACCAAAAATTTGTGATTTGTTCCATTGATAATAGTGCGTGGTGTTTTTAGGACTGAAAAATTTCGCCTCTGGCATTGCTTAGGCGTTCAACTATAAGGATTAGAGTTAAGGGATCTAAGAATCGATCGTGATTCGACAAATTTAGTAGACTATAAAAGCAGCAGAACAGGCGAACTACATGGAGCAGTACTAGAGCGTTCGCTTAGGAACCGCAGGCTGACTGTTCTAACCGCCTCTGTATGTCTGTTTTTCCAGTTGCGTAGTTAAAATGTCGGAAATTGACTTCTACCCAGACTGACATGGGGGTCCACGCTTTGAGCGCAATGGAAAACTGCCACGTTATGAACACGGTATTCAGTCGAAAACACGATGGAGAATCAAAAGGACGATCTAGTTGAAAATTGGGGGCATGTAAATTTATGAGACATGCTTCTTCACATGGTCTAAAGTTTCCTATTGTATTTACTTAGCCTGACATGGGAGCCACGCCGCGAGAGCAATGGTGAATTGCCGCGCTTTGAACACGGTATCCGCGTCAAAAATAGGATGGAAGGCCAAGGTGCGACCTTGTCGAAAATTGGTATATCTAAAGAATCTGAGAAATGCTTGACCTGATGCATATGCAATGCAATGCACATATCGTGTCGACATCTATGTATAGTCGATTATAAAAACTTTTGGAGAGGTAGGCTATGTAGCACAATGGTAGATCGTTTGCTTAGGAATCCGCAGGTTGATTATTCGAGCCACCCCTTTATGCCTGCTTCTCCAGCTGCTTAGTTTAAAGGCCGAAGTCCCAGTTCCTCTTCCTACCTGGACTGACAATGAATTCGATTTTGGACTGCATGATGTTTTGCCCAATTTACTATGTAGGTTTTTTATAAGTTTTACTTCGGCTCAATGGCGGATCCAGAAATTTCTGACGGAAGGCTGACAACTGTTATGAAACGCAATTTATACTGGTGGTTAGGCTGCACTATTTTAGAAGGATACTAAATATGACTAATAGTTTAGAAGAATTTGTGCAGCAAAATAAATCAAAACGACAGAACGAAACTACATCAGCAGTCGTGAGTCTCTTTTCCCAGTCATCTTTATCACAGACGTTAAGCGGTTGGTCTCGTTCTAATGTTGTTTTTCCAAGTAATGGTAGTACTCATTCAAATGGCGATATGGCCAACGAAAGCTTTGATGACAGCAGTAGATCTACAAATGGCGCGTCCAATCGTTTTCTCGGTTATTTCCAGGCTGAAAACAATTCAGGATTGGTAAGTTTAAAATTTGAATTTAGGTTTTGTGGAATATTTTAACCTATGTGTGTAGCTTTTGCTTCTTGGAATGATTGATGCTTGTGAAATAAAATTGGTAGCGTTGCAAATACACACAAAACTTTAATTAATTAAGTCAGATGTATACTTATACCTACAAAAACAATTTCAGAAATACCTAATAACTTTGGCGGAATTTGACATCGTAAAAAACATTTATGCAGTTGTAGAGCAGAATATGTTGACTATGTATATATCATATTTTTAGACCAAATTTCAACGAATGGTTGGTTTTATAATGTGTCTTTTGGCTGGATTATTCTGTTTCGCTATGGTGCGTGTCGAAACCTTGTTGTGTGCTATATTAATTGGCATGTCAAAACTGAGCATTGTGTACCAAGGTTGAGAACATAAGTTTATAATTGAAGCTCAACAGAATATTAATTGATTTTTCTCCGGATTTGAAAAGTTTCAAACGCACTTTTTGTGAAATTAATTAATTACAAGCAAAGTTTCGTTTGTTAATTGAATAAAAATTTGAGTTTTATCACGGCTTGTTTGGCCGTGTTACGAGAAATGATTTTCTGAACTAGCAATAGTAGATTCATTAAATATTACAATAGCTCACACGCTAGTTTTTGGAAATTTTGTTCATGAAGTAAGGTGCTTAATCAATATTTTAAACCGATTTTTGCTTTTATAATATGTGATTGCAATGGCATTTTTGGCGGATAATCGATTATGAAACACTCTCAATTTGTTTCGGAGCGTTGGGTGTATGTTAGGTTCTGTAATTTGAGTTTGTTTGTCTTTTGGATAATGATACAGTCTGTTGTTTTTACGTTTTTAATATTAAAGCGTCGTTTTATCTTTGTAGGCTAGCCTTTACATTCCTCTTCTTTTGCTGAAAGCTAGAAAATTTGGGGCTCTGTATTCACTTGGCAGCATGTTTTTTCTTTTAAGGTGAGTTTGTTTGCATACGAGTTCCCTGATCTAATATTGTATTGTATTTTTGCTTATAGCATGTTATGCGCATTTCTAGTAAAACAATTGGACAAGTTAACAGAAACGTTGGTTATGCTATATATACAAACTACATTAAGTGCATTTATGTGTATCTGGTATAGCTGACTTTTAAATCACTGTCTTAGTATATACTATTTATATATAATATATATTAAAAAATATGTATATATCAGGGTTTAACCGGAATTCCTTTTTCTTTGCCTGTTCCTGCATTCATAGATGCAGGAACCGGAATTTTCACGGTTTTGTGGCAAATTATTCCATTTCAATATTGGAACTTTTGTCTTTAAAAAATTTTATTTGGAAACGAATGTTTTTGCAAGTAGTTCAATTTTGATAAAAACTGTTTCTGATGTGTTTTGGCAACACTTGGTGATGAAATAGCTGAAAATTTGCATTTTTTGGCAAGTTTTCTAAAAAGCCCAATCGTACTTTTTGGTTATGAAAATTATTCCAAATTCCGTTCCGGTTCATGCTCCTGTTCCGGCAAAAATTGGTTCATGTTGGAACCCTGATGTATGTACTTACATTTACTTAATGTTTGTTTACTACAGTTTTGCGATTCTATGGGGCCCAACAAATTATATTCGACATCTTTGTTCATCACAAAAGCTGCCTGTAACCGCTGCCTATTTTGGAACGCTACTTGCCACGCTCTACGCTTCTTTGTGGGTTAGTGCACTCTGTTTGTATGCCGTACTGAGTAAGAGTCCGAATAACAGATTTGATTTAAATAATGATGAACACTAGTTGCTCAGCCCTTACTCCAATTATTTTAAAACTATCGTATGTCGGACGTTATTGACTTGTGAAATTGTTTTTATGCCAAATTCAATCTATTTTATTTAGAAGTTCTGTTTGGTTTGGTCGAGTCAACATTATAAATAAAACAAGTATGTTTTCAGCCTATTCATCTGATCCCAAATGTTTTCAGCCTATTCATCTGATCCCAATTGTTATGTCGTTGCTGTGTGTTTTTCAAAAGCAAAAACTTTACATAGTGAAACACTTAATTTTTGCACCGTGCAACGAATCGTTGGCATAGTGCTGAATACTTTATTGTCTAAGTTTTTTAGCTTCGGAGTATGATTCTCACAGTCGTTTTCTGCGTTTGCCAAATGGCAACACTACTTTGGTAAGTATATGGTTTCTATGTGTAGAGAGATTTATTTTTAACGACATTATATTGATTTCTGTTGCGTTGAATAATATTGTGGCTTTGAACATTGAAGGCATAGGAATGTTTGGTAAAAATTAGCAAATAGTAAAAACACTCCTAATCTGTTTTTGTATTCATTTTTTCGTAGTCTCTTCGATATTGGTAGCTTTTTTAATTCGTTAATATTAAATATTCGCAATATTGCTCTTTCGCGGAAAGGACGAAATAGTGTTTTTGTGTGAAACATAATAAATAATCAATATTCTAAGTTATATTTTTTATATTTGTGCACTGAACAAACCAAAGAAAAACATTTTTTGCATTAATGTATGTACCAAAGTGCAATCGTATACTCTGCTTTGGCAAAAATGTCCATTTGGCTGCGATATTCTACATTGTCCGATATTTACTACGAAAGATGTTTTAAGGTTTGTGCTCAGCTACGTTCCGGGTGGCGAAACTGGTCTACGATTTATGTCTGGACTGACTGCGAAGCTCATTAAAAGATCTGTATCGTCAACCGGAAATGGCATTCATACATCAACAAGATCGACCCTTCCTGTGTAACTACTGCATAATACTTGTTTTTGTAAGAAAGTGCATAGTTGATGATGAGCAAATGAGTTGCGCGCTTAGACGAAAGCTGTAACTTGTAAGCTTTGAAAGCTCTGTATAGTAATACTTTACGCTGTGATATGTACAAACATGTACAGGTTGTTATTGTAATAATTAGTGGCTAGCATTGGATATTATTGTGGGCCCATGTTATTTATAAGGGCGTGCCGGCAAGGCTAAGCCGAATCCTAAGCTTAAGCTTCCCAGGCTCTAACTTCCCCAATCTTCCCCAGTGAACAGGCTTCTACAATTAATATGAAACTTATTGTCTACCGCCGAATGTTCCAAATCAAACTATCTTTCGTAAATTTCGAGTATCAGAAAAGGCATTTCTGACTCTTGAACAATTTTTAATTTATAGCTTGCGTACTAGTTTTCCAGCAAAATCTAAAATTGACCAGAACAGCAACAGCGTCAGGAATTAAGCTTTGAGTGTTACAAGTACTGTAACTGAAAGAATGCAATAATGTATAATTGAACTAACGATATTGAGGTGAACCACTTTGTATTTTCCAGATATCCGGTGCCAATCTGTTGCATCATTGTAACCAAAGTATTTATATACAATGTTACTGTTATTTCTTGTTTGTTGCTTTGCTAAATTAGATTTCAAGTGAAATAACATATTGGGCTCTTGTACACTCCCCTGCAGGCGTGGGCTTAGGTCTCCGAAAAGGCATACTTTAGCCTAAACCTGAACCTTCGCATTAACTTTTGTCTAAGCCCTAATCTTGAAGGTTGGGCGTGATTGTAATGCAGCTGAATGTCTTTGCAATAAATCAGGAGCACAAAACCATGAACGCAGCCGTTGTAAACGTCAGGGTGTAACCGGAATTATTAAATACCAGAACCGGAGCAGGCAGGTTAGAAAAATGTTGGAACCGGAAAACAACAAAATGCTTGTTACCGAAAGATTCATTTTAAAAGCTGTTTTATCGTTTTAGTGGGAAAATAGTTTCTCCGAACTAAATCTTGAAAACGCGGTTCAAGCATTTGTCTCCACCTGGGCGTTATAATTATACTTATGAGGCATTTGATTCTTCCTCTGTGCACTCGAACATCATCAGGGTGCAGCCGGAATTATAAAATGTCGGATTGTAAAGCTATTTTAACGTTTTAATGGTGTAAACACGCCATTTAGAATGCCAAAACTCTGTAAAAAATGTCGTAGCTGGGAAACGTATGACAAATTATATAGTATGATGCAAATTGACAATTTTGGCAATGCACGCTCTCGCAAGTTTAGGAAAATAAGTTTGGATAATATTCCAATTTTTCTTAAACATTCTTCGAACGAGAAAAACTTTCAATACCGAACATACAAGAAAATTCCGCCGAAAAAATACCGAATTTATTACCACAAGCGGATAGTGAAAACTACTGGATTTTTATACTGGAACTGAAATTTCGGTTGCGCCCGCCCTGTAAACGCAACCGCGATTATTGATTGAGCGCGCTTATTTCTGTCCGTAACGATATAGTTGTGAGCGATTCGGAAACAGTTAATCATGACTCAATTCTTTCTGTGGATAGAAATTATAGTGAGAGATTGAGACGGATCGGACCTTAACAAATTTACTGCGAACGTTTAGTAGTGTCACTACGTAAACTATGTTATTATATTAAAGAAATATTCGATTTATTCGTATCTGTATAAAATATGTTACGATGGTTATAGCATATAAACATGATATGTCCAAGCATATTCTAAAAATTTGGTTTCATCAACTGAGCAGATCGACTTGTTATTACCAGCAGGATATGAATAGTATAACAGTGCAATCGGAGGTTGCAAATACCGTACCCGTAGGTCAATAAATATTGAATGCATGGAAGTGTTCACCTTGCTTTCAAAGAAATTTCGGATGGCTAATGTTACCCTAAAGACCGTTCCATTTTCCCAGCACAGCAATGTAAGTACCAGAAGTGTACACAACAAGTATAATTGGGACAGCGGGACAGTTGGAACTGATGTACAAGGGGGCCCACAACAAGTAGATCCTCCTCCACATAGAAAAATTTTCTTTAATTGGATTCTCAGATGGGCTGTCGTCCCCCAAACCTTCCACACTAAGCAATTCATTATTAGAAGCCTTATCCTGCTCAGCTTTAGCATTTCTTTTACTGTGGTCATGTGGTGTTGCAATCCCCCCCCCGAGAAAAGTAAACACTAATTGCAGCATATCCATAGTAGAAAATTTGTGCGGCTTGAAATTTGCTAAGGCTACTTTGATTGAACTTCGTTCTACGTTATACATAGCTTGGAACCACTCATGCCTCGACAAAGTCCAAAATAAGGACTGATTAAATAGGTTACTGTAGTGACCCGAATAAGAGGGGGGTCGGACTGATACCTATTTCGCCTCTCCAGGGAATACCCCCTAGCTATTCGGTTACGGACTGTTATTTTTTTCAACCCACCCACCTCCACCCTTCGGTACTGATACATATCCGGTATTGCAACAATCCGTTGAATTAAACGTTTTTTGCCTTGCATCAAAAGCTTGAGCGATAATGCAAGAATTTCGAACTTTATCTGGTCCTGGAGTCATTTATGCGATACAATTAGGGATAATTGACATTTACGGTCTCTTATTAGGGATGCGGACTCTTTTTGACTGGTGTTAAAAATGGAGACCCCCTGTTATTTGGGTCACTACAGTGTTGCTTCGGCGTAAGCTGTAAATATTTAGTCAACCTGAAATCCGAGATTGTTAAGCATATACCGACTTTCGGAACCGGAGCTAGATTACCACGTTATAGACGTGCTCGAAAATTATTAACATGAGAACAGGAATGAATAATCTCGGCGTGTAAAAGCAGGATGTAAACGGATAGTAAAAATAACGGAAAAGGGATATTGAAGTATGCTCGCTCATGATACCCGCTACCGTATCCCTAAATCCCAAAATCCCACCTTATTCCAAAATCCCACCTTCGGCCATGTCCCGAAATCGATTTCCACCTTCAACCATATCCCAAAATCCCACGTTCAACCATATCCCGAAATACCAAAGCCCAAAATCCCACCTTCCGTCATATCCCAAAATCCCACCTTCGACCATATCCCGAAATCCCAAAATCCCACCTTCGACCGATCCCGAAATTCCAAAATCTCACCTTCGACCGCATCCCGAAATCCCAAAATCCCACCTTCGACCATATCCCGAAATAACCATATCCCGAAATAACCATATCCCGAAATCCCAAAGCCCAAAATCCCAAATTCGACCATATCCCGAAATCCCAAATTCCAAAATACCACATTCGTCCATATCCCAAAATCCCACCGTCCACCATATGCCGAAATCTCAAAATCCCACCCGCTACCGTATCCCTAAATCCCAAAATCCCACCTTATTCCAAAATCCCACCTTCGGCCATGTCCCGAAATCGATTTCCACCTTCAACCATATCCCAAAATCCCACGTTCAACCATATCCCAAAATCCCACGTTCAACCATATCCCGAAATACCAAAGCCCAAAATCCCACCTTCCGTCATATCCCAAAATCCCACCTTCGACCATATCCCGAAATAACCATATCCCGAAATCCCAAAGCCCAAAATCCCAAATTCGACCATATCCCAAAATCCCAAAATTCCACCTTCGACCACATCTCGAAATCCCAAAATCCCACCATCCACCATATCCCGAAAGCCCAAAATCCCACCTTCGATTATATCCCAAAATCCCAAAGTCCCACCTTCGAATATTCCAAAATCCCAAATTCCCACTTTCGACCATATCCCAAAATTCCACCTTCGACGACATCGCGAAATCCCAAAGCCCAAAATCCCAATTTCCACCATATCCCGAAAGCCCAAAATCCCACCTTCGACTATATCCCAAAATCCCAAAGTCCACATCGACTATATCCTGTAGGTGGCTATGCCACACTTAAACCTATTTCAAACTAAAAACTAAAATATAAAATAAAACCTTATATTAAAACCACACCTTAAGGGAGTCCCTGGCTCCACCTAGTCTCTCTTAGAACTTAAGTTAGGCTTCAGGATCTACCCAGTATTGAATACTGGTGTTATGTGCTAAAAAGGAACTTGGGGTATTACCGGAGAACCTGGGAAAAGTAGTCTAATAAATCTAACGGGGTTAGATTTATTATTCTACAACGGCTGGGCCAAATCTAACGGGGTTAGATTGGTCGGAAATTTGGTGTAACTCTAACGGGGTTAGAGTACACGGTTTAACGGGGTGTAATTCTAACGGGGTTAGAATTGCACGGATTCTGGAAAACGGCAAAAGTATTGGGTACGGTAAAGCCAGTGGCTGGATTAAATCAGATTCAGACGTCGGCTTTAAGGATTCCGGCTCGGGTTACCAGTTAAATTGCATAACCTGTAATTTGCTGGTATTAAATCTTGAATATTTGGTGTCATACGGGTTCCGGGTTGGGACTTATAATAAACATTTACCGGCCGCGTTTTACTAAATCAGAGCGATACGCATACATCGAGGAAAGAACATAACAGGCGATACAGGATACCGGCTTAAGGCAAAATCACGAACTTCTCACATAACCCAAAATCCCAAAGCCGCACCTTCGACCATATCTAAATCCCAAAAACCTCATCCTCAACCATATCTCGAAATCCCAAAATCCCACCTGCTACCGTATCCGTAAATCCCAAAATCCCACCTTATTCCAAAATCCCACCTTAGACCATATCGCGAAATCCCAAAATCCCACCTTCGAGCATATCCCAAAATCCCACCTTCGACCATATCCCGAAATCCCAAGCCCAAAATCCCACCTTCCATAATATCCCGAAATTCCAAAATTCCACCTTCGAACGTATCCCGAAATCCCACTTTCGACCATATCCCGAAATCCCAAAGCCCAAAATCCCACCTTTCGCCATATCGCGAAATCCCAAAATCCCACCTTCGACCATATCCCGCAATCCCAAAATCCCACTTTCGCTCATATCCCTAAATTCCAAAGCCCCATCTTCGACCACATCCCAAAGCTCAAAATCCGAAATTCGACCATATCCCAAATCCCAAAATTCCACCTTCGACGCATGCAAATATTTACTGGAATTTGTAAAATTTTAAAGAAAAAGTTGCGAACGCACTTAAATTTTTTATCATTTTCGATTAAATTCTACAAATAGCTGGATGTTTGAGTATGTTTGAAAGACGATTGATTTTTCTAGCCGGGTTTCGCGATTTTCTAAGCAAACCTCCGGTTGTACATTGTTCCAAAGTGATTTACAACTACTTTAAACAATGACCTTAAAATAATGAAATTCACCATACTTTTTGTAACAACAAGAGGGGTGTGATAAGTAAGCCAAACATCCTTTGATGCTGAAATTATATTGCTTGCAACCCTACTAATCAGTTAAATAATTTAAAATGTCCTAATTCAGACTCAAACATTTCAGCTAAACAATCAAAATTCGTTCCGCTGTTCCTGAGATTCTCGTCGGTCGGACGGACGGACAAATGTACAGACGGGCGGAAACCCACCTTTCGACCCCTTGGTTAAAAACATAAAACGCTTCGCGCGAACTTTCGCTTCGCTGAGTAATTAAGCCTCGGTCGAGGCAACTGAAATTACCTTTGCTTCCAATTCAACTCCATCAGTGCCAACAGTGAACACACAGCAAATAATTTTAGTATATTCAATCAAACAGGTGTTAAAAAAATCTAGTAAATCAGCACAATTATATTGAGCGAAACACAGGAGCGTCCGCGGAAAATTATGTTTGGGGGACACCGAATAGTTTTGTGGCCCTCAACGAGTGTAATTCAAGATTATTTACTTTTATACTGAGTGCATTTGGGGGGCATCAGCTAAATTTGGGGGGCACGCCCCCCCGATCCCTCCCCCGTGGACACGCCCCCCGATCCCTCCCCCATGGATGGACACGCCCTTGGCGAAACAGTTTTTGCTAAAATTAATTTTTACAAAAAGTTTTTCCATCCATTTTACCCCTTTGGAAAACGAAAAATAATCGGAAAACCGTTGGTTCTTGTGGTGTAGGAAGTATAAATTACAGTCCGTAACCAAATAACAGGGGTTAGAGATATCCCGGGGCCAGGATTTTACTCTGGACCGGGACCGTGGCCAGCAAAATACATTAAACTTCAAATTTTATGCTTTGCGTAAGCATGTACCTGGAAGTGCGGTACCGTTTTCATAATATCTCGTCACGCGACATTTTGTTGATATTTCCATGTTGTGAAGTTAGCATTAATGCATTTGTTATTTGTCATATCGCGCGACATTTTGCCTATGGTAATCTTATAAACTTTCTGTGCTGCGTTCGGATTTTGGCTAAATTGTGCCGCGGGACATTGTTTTTCTGTTACCGTCCATATTACCATCTGGTACAGTCCCATGATACCGTATGGCTCCGTCGGGCTGGGGAGCCGGTTCCGGTGCCCGGGTCAGGGACATCATCTCTCACAAGGATATACTGCGGAGTGGCAAAATAAATATCAGCCCCTCTCTTGTTCGGGTCATTACTGTACCTGGAAAGTCGTAAGCGAAAATGGAAACCTCAAAAAATGCAACAGTTTCGTATTGGCTTAGGCTTCGGCTTACCCATTGCATTTATCAAAGTTCAATAATATCTAAGTACTGATGCTTCAGCAGCAGCGGAATAATTTTGAAATCTCTTCGTATTTCAAGTTTTGAACTGCAAACAATGCTCGATTTTTATTTAGGTTTATAAAAAATATCGCTTATTTAGGTTTATAAAAAATATCGCTATACAAGATTGTATAAATTTTATGGCGTTAGTATATTGTCCTGAAGACGATATCACGTACATCGACCATTTAGCGCCAGATTCTTGCGAACCAAGGCAACCTTGGTCGTCAGTATCATATCGTCCAAATCATACAGACCAATCGAGTAACGGAGCAAGCACGTCTGACTGTACGAAATCAAATGAGGTCCAAAAGCCACCTTCCTCTCCTCGTGGCGTTAAGCGAAAAGCGGCAACACCTGTCGTGGTGTCTTACAAATTTACGTGGACGATTGACAAGTATTTATGCTAACTGCGGGGTTCTGTGATTACGGAAAGGGTGTTACATTTATATTCTATGGAAGTTAATTGAGCTTCTTGTGTTATCAACTGAAAAAAATTTAAAAACTGTGCACAAAAAATCACAAAGGGAATGTTAAATAACAATATAATTGTTTGCGTTCCGGTATTAATTTACTGCAATTTTTTTAAGATTTGCTAACAAGTGTTGGTCTTCGGACGATTTGGCTGCGTTTGACAATCAACACAATGATGATGGTGATAATGATGATGGGTTACCGGAAACAAACGATGATGTTTATGCGAGAAGTGATGCGTACGAAACGTTTCCTACGCCGCATCGGCGTTATGTGTGGTATTGCGAACTTCGCGGTGATAAGGTATGTAAATTTTTCGTTTACTATGTTCACCATAACCTACAAGCATTAATAATTATGATAATTATACATCGAATTCGTCGTTTAAACGGAGCTAACACAGCTGACGGCTTAGAACACTTTCCGCGTATTTGAAATTAAAGCAAAGACTTAAGTATAGGTAAGCCTTTCCCTATGCTTGAGCCGCACGTCTAAGCGTAAATAAGGCCGAAGTGAACAACAACCAACTGATTATGATAATCTAACTATTGTATTCAAGGAAGTATGTCTATGTTATCTGGCGTATATGGAATTAACGGTTTAAATATGGCATTAACGGTGTAAATACGTAAGTATTAATTCGTGACGTTAGTTAAAACAGAACGACAAACTAAATTAATGACTCTCCATTATATTGTTTAAATTTCATTCTATGTTCACTTTGAAATTTAATGTTATTCAATAACGTTTCATTAAATTTTGTTTCAAAGATATGCAATTCATGATTGGTAGATAGAGCTGAGCAGTATTTGTATGTACCATCCTGGTTTTAGGATTTAAGTTTAATTCATTAGGTTTTTGAAAATTTAATTTTATGAACTTTTCAATTGGTTTGTTGTATTTTCCCAACGTTTCTGTGTAGTTGTTGTTCTGTAGTATGTGGTGTTCTTGCAATATTGAGCGAAACATAATATAATATAATGCATTTTTATGACTTTAATTTGCTTCAGAAAGGAATTCGCCTTGATTTGATTTTGGCTCGCGGCTTACGTGACAACGAAGGACTTCATGCAGATTTTCAGTGTTACCTGTTAGATACAACAGATCGCGAATTGCCTTGGAATGGAGTGGCACTAGAAGAACGGCGGGAACGCGGTGGTTGTGAGTGTTGTCCGCCTTATGCTGTGGCATTTTACATGAAGGTATATAAATGTCTGTGCGAGTTATACGTTTAAGAAGACATTGGCTGGGTTTCCAAAGTCTTGCTTAAGTATTTATTTAAGTTATGCTTTAAGTCCTCATTTAAGTAAGTACTCAACTTTTCTAACAAAGACAAATAAATTAAGGTCAACTTTGAGCCAGTGTCAATACAAAAACTAATTCGATAGTTTTGTTTTATACTATGAAGGTACCATGTGTCAGCAGTCTCAGATGTTAGCATGAAACTAGTATACCCTCGAAACTGTAATGATGGATCATATTCTTTGTGGCTAATTATAGGGACGTGCCCATGACGATGCTTATTGGAGTCACGGTTGCCTACTCTCGTTTAAACGCCTTTTAAAGCAGCGTCACACGCTTCTTTTAGACGGTCAAGCATTAAGGATAAGTGTAGAATTGACTTTATTTCCTGGTCTTCAATGTATGGTTTATCCGGGTGATATTCGACGTAAATTCGGTTCCGGGATGTTATCAAATAACAAGCTTATACCAGTTCCTGGTGGCTCCAGTCAACAAGGTGACATTACGTTTTTCGCAAATGATACTGAAATTAAATGCTACAAAGGATTTCTTGTGGCAAACTCGCCTGTTTTTAAGGTAATATTATGTGGTTGATTATTGCGGTGTAAATAGCTTTACGGTTTCGTTTCGTACAAAAATAGAAATTGTTTGTAATACATATGTCGTAGCCTAATCTGATGTTAATGCCAATTACTATACCGGCCTGTGCGATGGTTTTTTTCGCCAAAACCAGCTCAAATCCACAATAGAATTATTTTTGGCACAAATGTATGCGCAATCAAATTTTTCAAAATTTTTCGGAAATTTTTGAAAAAATCTCGGTCTCAATAACAGATCAACATAGGCCAAACAGCGATTTAAAATAGTATATTGGCCTTTGTTGAACAATTTGTAATTGGATTCAGTACCAGTTTATTGTAAATTTTAGGCTATGCTTGAGTCAAGTTGTGTTGAAGGTTTAAGTCAACGAATCGAGATTGACGACACTAGTCCTGAAGCCATTGTTGCATTAGTGGAATATTTATACACTGGTTATTGCCCACCACGCCGAGCCTACGAGCTATTACATTTAGCGCACAAATATCAGGTCAATGATTTTAGAGCTTGTTGTAAATAATTGTTTGTACAATACCAGATGACATTCATCAAAGCGTATGCTTCTATTCCCTAAGTTTTACGCTGCATTGTAGTAAGATTTACAAATGCAATCATTTATCGCTTGGAGACTAAGGGTGGAGCTATACTTTTTGAAAATTTTAGTGTCGTTTGCCTCCGTCCGTCGCTTCGTGTACAGTAGCGCACAATAACGGGCGGGGCAGCAAAACTATACTCTCACCCTTACAAGACTACTATATTAAGCGGTTGAGCCGAGCATGAATTTCTAACTATTTGTATTTTGATTCTTCACAAATTGTAATGTTTAATGTAAAATATACGCGTTATAGCACAATGGCGATAAAATAACAAAGAATGAAGTGATTCAGACTTCTCAGTAAATATTTTCATTTAACGCTGTTCGTTATCATTTTCAGATTGATTCTTTATTTCCGATTGCACAGTGCTATCTCATCAATGATATTTCAGTCGAAAATGTATGCAAATACTTGAAATGGGCTTATTTGCATGACGCAAAAACGCTTCGGATTATTGCAATCGCGTATATACATGTAAGCAGACGTATGTAGAAGCTCTTCGACATTTCAGATGTGGGGGAGTGTACAAGACCCCGGTGTAAATTAACTTTTACGCATTTATACGACGCTAGCATCAAAATGCACGACCATTTCGGAGGGTAATGGAGTATTATATTAAAACACTAACATTGTGAGCATTTTATATTACAAAACCATAAGTAAACCGAACACATGGCGAATATCGAAGAATGTATGCAACAAAAACCTTACAATCTCTTATGAGGATCCTGAACGGAACAGTTACCTGTGAAGCTGTTTATCTTGAGAAATTTCATATAAGCGTTTGGTAATGTGAATTTCCGTCCGAGAGCAGTAGAATATCTTTGTTGACGCTAAATCTCGGTGTTTATTTCCGGTGCGGACAACCGTAATTCCGAACGTATGAAGTGGTACCCGTAACAAACAAGGGATGTAGCCAAGGTTCCATTTCTACATGGTATAATTTGATTTAAAGTAAAAAATTTCGGACGCTAGTATAAGGCAACTTATTCCAAACCTGTAAAAGCGATATTTATTATATATTCTAAGACATTTCGGGAGCAATATATCATCCTATGCTTTCCCTTGTATACGCACGTGGTAACAAATAAACATAACACATAGCTGCATTGTTTCAGTCCCACATGGACGACATCCAAGATTCAACTGATTTCAAGTCATTGTCAGTTGAAACGTTGCGTGATATTGCGCGATCAAAACTATCATCAATTTCGGTTGCCTCATCAAGTGATGAAATTGGTCTTTGTGAAGACAATAATTTAGATGTGGACGATCGAAGGGGAAGTGGGGCAGAAGAAGACGATGGAAATACCACTGATGACTCTTAAATTTTCACGTAGTTTTTCCAATTAAGTAACAGCGCGAACCAAATAACCACACAGTTTTCTGGTTTCTCCATGGAGGGGAGCCTACATACACATGCTGTGCTATTCACTTTTGGTCTGTGCTCTCTCTTTTGATACACCAGATTTTCAATCAGGAGTAGTCTGGATAAAGGTTGTTAATAATTTTTTGAGACATAAAACTGCATACTACACCATACGTCTGTAGTTCGTGCAGTGAGTAAAATTAAATTAATAGAAATAGAAATACTTGATTATCGAAATTGCGCGGTTATGCAGGGTATAAATGCATTCAGGTAGCAATTTGATACATTACCACTCCTCACCTTTACAGTACTGGTGTCGTGAACGATTGCAGTACTTTAATAAGCACAGCCTTGTTGCAGTTATGTATTTTGTGTTAATTGTTCTTTGGTGAACATTTGTGCAAGATATTCCCTACAGATCATGGTAGAAGCAGATTGTTAAAATAAAGGAAATGGTAGTGGTGAGAATATAACAGAAAACTGACTAACGAAAAACACTACCTTTAAGTATAACTTTGGTTCATGGTAATTTCAGCGACGTCCTTTTTCCCGCGCGATAGCAATAGAGCCAGAGAGAAATATTTGCTTCTGTTTGCTCATAGGCGAAGACTATTAAACTTTGTTGTTATTATTTGTTAGTTGACTTGTAAGATCGTTTAGTACTCAGCGATCGGGGAGCGGCAGCACCCATCTTGCTCGTGGTCGTTTCAAGTGGGGGAGTACAGGGTGGCGGCAGCTCCTTTGATAAAATCAATCGCAACAAAATATACTGATGTTTTTCCCGTTTTCTCAACGCAAACATATATATTGCTGCCCCGTTTTCCCAACAAAAAATGTTGCTGTCCTATTTTCCCGATTGCTCTGTGCAAGTATACAGCTGCCCCATTTTCTAAATCTGCAGTTGTAAAGCCTGTCCCATTTTTCCGTTTTCCAACAATGTGTTGTTTTCCGTTTTCCCAGCAAAAAATTACAGCTTTCCCATTTGCCCGAAGCAAGCCTGTCCCATTTTTCCGTTTTCCACTGGCGAAAATAGAGGTTTTGAACCATAGGCCCTTGTTTTTTCAGGACGTTATGATTACTTAGTGACCCGAATAAGAGGGAGAGACCGATATTTATTTGGCCTCTACAAAGTGCACACCCATCTTATTTGGTTACGGACTGTTATTTATTTTAACCCGGCTTCCGCCACCATTCGTTACTGATATATGTGGTATTGCAGCTATCCGTTGAATTAAACGTTTATTTGCCTTGTATCAAAACTGTAAAGAAAGTTATTTCTTTTGGTTGCACCGATCGAGGTTGCTTTACTTCGTTGACCACTTTTCCACAGAATATTATTGAAATCAGATGATGTTTATTAGACGAAACCCATTTATACTTTTAGTTAGTAAACTGCCATTTTTCCATGTAAAGATTCGAAAACTGAATTTATTTTTCCAGTTATACAACTTTCACGACAATATTCTTACAGACGAACTTAACTTTTCTAAAAAACTACAATAATTACAAAATGAATTCAATTGTTTACTTTTAAAAATGTTTTTCGAAATTTAGAAATTTAGAAATTTATTCAAGCCTGACATTCCTCCCCTTATTACATTTTTTATTTATTTTTGTTTTATATAGAATTTTTCAAATAAGATCATCGATAGTCGTTGCACATTTTAATATAATGCCCAGGTTTAACTATCGGATGCGTTGTTGAAGGTTTGAAAAAATGAAACTATCAAAAATCCGGAGGTTTTCACTCATTGAGGCTTCAACACTACCGAAACGTGCTGCAACTAACTGCTAATTTTTGCGCTCCACTAGCGTTAGGATACAAATCAGGCTTATTGTTTTGGGTTAAAAAGTACAGTGGTGAATTCATTTGATCATATAACGGCAAAAACGCTACCTCCGGGTTTCGGAATTTATGAAATGTTAAACTCAACGACTTATTAAAGGCAAAACAGCTGTTTGTGCTTTAGACATCGAATTTTTAGTTGAAATTTGATCAAAACGGGGTAAAAGTTCACAGATAGTGATATTCAGTTGAGGCTGGCTTCGCATTAATGATTTAAGTTTGCATTCATATTTAGTGTTTAGTTTTCGAAATGACTTTGTTTTGGAAGTCCCATCAAGTTTATTTAAATATTTGCGATCTAGGCTACTGCTGTAAAGTAAATCATTAATACCACCAAAAATTATGATGTGGCCCATTGGCAGGGAAACAACTTCAGCTATTTTGAAAATTATATCAACACTAGCGCCTGCCTGACCAAAATAAGCATTGATAATTTGCTGTTACATTGTATAGGGCGTCCTTTACGCGTTTCGTAATAGAATCGCCTGTTAATAAAAATTAGGCATAAAGTAGTGTCTCTTACGGCTTGCAAATGTTCGCTTAATTTATTTTTTCCAGGGTTTCATGTAGTTCCTTGGCCCCAAAATAGATGTATAGTCAATTCTACTAAATGTTTCGGATACGTTTTTCTTAACAACGCAAAAAAATTTAAATTTTGAGTGCATTTTTCATAAACAATACGGGCCATTGCATAAAATTTACATGTTAAACTTATTTTGATGCTGGCAAACAGATGAGAAAATCGTTTTTCCTGCTAGCATAGCATTCACTGGTGTGTCTGTGTTTAAAATCAAATTTTTTGTCTCATTATCAACTATATATGCCTTACAGTATTGATATGCTTATTCTGCGGAGATTCCTACTTTCAATTTCAATCGCACAATTTCAACCTTGCGACTTGGGCGGCCCATCAAACATAATTTCTAGAAACTCTCCAAAATTTCAACTTAGGAGGCCCATCACATTCAGTTCCTACTTTCAATTTTAATCGCACAATTTCAACCTTGCGACTTGGGTGGCCCATCAAACATCATTTCTAGAAACTCTCATCCTGACCTTCAATTTGAACTTTGAGTTGCAAAATTTCAACCTTTTTGGGGACAATATCACAACTGAAATTGTAAACTGTAAATTTAATTTTCGATAATAGGGACACTATCGTTAAATTGGTAAACGTTATGCTTCTCTTTCAATTTCCACTTTGGCAATTGAAGTGTCAAGGCAAAGCGGAAATGGAATTTGGAAAATGGCGCAATTTCCCATTGCCCTTGTTTAAAAAATCGCTAGTGGTAAATTGAAGATCAAATATTGTTATCAATTAACTACTTGAGTTTGAAAAATCGATAGCTGTGGGAAATTGAAACAGTTTTGAAATTCAATTTCCTTTTTGAAGCGTTTTTCAAAACTGTACTTGGAAATGGTTGCGTCAATTTTCCATACGGCGGGCACACGATAAAATGGATGACGCATTACAGACGAACTTAACTTTTCAAAAAACTACAAATTACAAAGTGAATTCAATTCTTTACTTTTAAAAATGTTTTTCGCAATTTAGAAATTTACAACTTTATTCAAGCCTGAGAAAAACCTTGAGCGATAATACAAGGTTGTACTTAAGGATATACTTACTTCCAAAACTTAAGCATGTTTTAAAATGTCGAACTCGACTTTACTTGTTCCTAGTCGTTTATGCGCTATACCATTATGGATAATTGACATTTATGGACTAATCATGCGCCGTTCGCAACATAATTTTAAAGCGTGCCACAAAATGTTTCATAAGGTAGGGTTAACGCGTGACAAATTTTATTGTGACACGCGTTAGGATAGGGTTAACGCAAAATTTACCCTATATATTTATATCTAACACACACTTTATTTATATGTGTGTGGCTGCTCAACTCGCACCGGGTTAACCTAGGGTTAACGCTAAACTCAAAATGTGGCATTTAAAATTTTATCAACAGTACTGAAAATTTTAACAACAGTACTGAGCACTCAAGTAGGTATTCGCAACTGAATTGTACAATTTCGTTTCACCTTTGCACTAAATATTCTAGGGGGCCATAATTTTTCCAGGGGGACTGAGCCCCTCCTTAATTTATGTAGGGTGACTGAGCCCCTCCTTAATTTTTGTAGGGTGACTGAGCCCCTCGTGCCACTCCGTTGCTAGGGACCCGTGTATGTGCCACCACTGCCCCCTTCGTTGGGGGACATTTTAGAGTTTTCAATATATAACTACAAACAAGGTTATAAATATTCTAGGGAGGCCATAATTTTTCCAGGGGGACTGTGCCCCTCTTGCTACTCCTTTGCTATCGACCCGTGTATGTGCCACCACTGCCCCCTTCGTTGGCGAACCTGAAACATATGCATAGATATCCTATTTCTTTAAATATGCAAATTTACGTTATTTGATATTTCTAATATTATATTTGCAAAATATGCAAATTACGGTGTCCGGTTTTTTCGTATATCTTTAAACGGTTGGGCTTTTATTCAGTTTTATGAGTGTCAACATGACAGGTAATTTATTCGTAATTTTTAGTTTGTCAGCAGCTCTACGTTGTTGCTTATTTCCGATTATTTAATTTGGTAATTTGTAAGCTAGCTTTGCTCTGCGTTGTATAGCACTAACGTTAATTACTCTTAAAACGGCAGTGTGTGACTTGAGAATAGGCTCAACAGTATATTTTGTAGTGATCATGCGAAAAGCATGAGCAAAGGTAAGAGACCCCTTTGCAGCTGGAGGTGAAAAACGCAGAGGCTTGTAGGTAGCTCACCTTGCTAGGTTCGGGGCAAAAAATATTTCATGAGCGACTTCGAGGAATTTTAATGACTTTATACAAGTAAAGTTGAAAATCTTCTAAAATAGGTACCTATATTCATAAGACCCTAGCCTTCCGCCCCTGATCTTATGGGCCAAGCGAGTATGCATTGCTATAGTGGGCCCTTTGGCCAATATATAGAAGGGGCTGTATTATGTAAAGCATATTCCTAAGCCTAGCGAAAAAATCTGTGTAAAAGTTTAAGTTTAATATTTCAACTTCATTCCATTTGATTTGCGGTTGTATTCTAACTTCAATTTGATTCTTTAGTTTGCGCTATATTTGTTTTAATCCGTTTCAGTGGTCATTAACCTTTTCTTAACCGCGGTGGAAACAGAATTTCAAGAGAAGGAATTTCTATACAGCTGTTGTTGCGCGAGCATCTGTTTAGGTAAATAACGCGTTATAGTTGTTTATTTTACTTGACCAATGTTTATATAGATATATACTAGAGAAGAGCTCCTTGGTCAGTTTAGTTGGCGTTGTGGCCTAAGCGTATGTGTAAATAGGTATATTGCTAAGCCCTAGCCTAAAGCGCAAGCGTGAAAAGGAGCGTATATATACCAAACCATAAGCAAAAAATATTCTAAAACTTTAACTTTTTATTGCAGTGATGCTAAAAAATGTTCCCCCTGGGTTTTTGGTTAATGTATATATAGAACAGGGCCGTATAACAGTATTGTATATCTCTAAGCCCTAGATTAAAGCTTAGAAACCAGAATATACCCAAGCCTAAGCTAAACTAAAGCTTAAAGACGAGCGTATACCAAAGCCTAAGCCTAAACTAAAGCTGAAAAACAAGCGTATACCAAACCTAAAGCTAACTAAAATCTTTAACTTTCTATTGCAGTGATGCTAAAAAAGTTTCCGCCCCTGGCCTTTTGGCTAATGTATACATAGAACAGGGCCGTATAACAGTAGTATAAACATATTCCTTAGCCCTAGCTTAAAACGTAAAAACGAGCGTATACCAAAGCAGTGATGCAGAAAAAAGTTCCGTCCTTGTCTTTTCATGGACCTCAAATAAACCAAAACAACCAAGACAACTTGCTAGATCCGCCGCGGATAAAATATATTAACCTATGCAACCTAATCTGCAAATCAAAACATTCTGACTGAAAAGAAAACATTTTACCGTTTTACAAAATTCAAAAGCCCTCCTTCAAATTTTCTCAAAACTACAAAATTTGCCACAAAATGATGAAAGCGTTAACCCTACCTTAACGCTGTAAAAATTTTAAGACGCCAGACATTTATATGTGTGTAACATCTTAATAACACACAATTAACACACAAACTGTGTGTATTGTGTTTGTGTTTGTTAAATCTGGTGATGACAAGCGTTAACACTAGCCTAACGCTTGTCACAGAGCAAGTTGTGACAAGTGTTAGGGTAGGGTTAACATAAAAAAGTGTTAGGGTAGGGTTAACGCGTTACAAATTTTAAATTTGTCACGCGTTAACTTTGCTTTACTCCGACTCTTATTGATTGGGACTCAAAATGGGTACCTCCGTTAATTTTACCCCTACTATTGGATCATTCACGTTAAAATGCGTGCACATTTGTAAAAGATGTCCCATCCTTTTGGGTGCCCGCGTTGTCCCTACCCACTTTTTTGTACAATGTCTGAGATGTCAATATGTCATTGTCTGAACCTTTACAGAATAAATATGCTCTAGGCATAAATATTCGCTTGTCCTAATATCATTATCAGAAACTGTAATTGTCCATAGTCCCTCGGAAGGGTCTAAATTTTTTGCGTTGAATGATGTGTGTGATATGTGTGCACAGCGTGCGTTTATAAATGTGTGCGCGTGTACTAACATAATGTCCTGAGATCCTTCACATAACATGTATTTGTTCCGAGTCCCTTCCGACGGAGTCTAGAGTACACTGCAAAAATGGTGAGTCAAATTAAAACACACTCCGAAATAAATCACACATTTCGCAAACGAAGTTAAATTAGTATATAACATATACGTATTTACCTTTTACTTTTGCGAATCAACTTTGATCTGGCGAAATTTAACGTCATTATTGACTGTTTCGTAAACAATTGCAATGTCGTCCTCAATTTCATTTAAAGCACTAGAAATTGCTTCTGCCAGTTGCGGACTGGCTGTGGTAAGACTGAAGTGTTCGTAATTATTTGGGTTCATAATTAAATCATCAATTTTATCTCGGCAGATGCTGCATTCAGGGGGTTGGCCTAGTTGTTGGCGGGCGTCATTATATTGTAGCTGGCACTATGGGTGGATGATAGCTAGCAGTGTGGGTGGATGATAGTTTTACAGAAACAATTTGGCAGACATAATAGTTCTTCTTCTTCGAAATCTTCTAGAAAGATAACGCAGGTGCTGACAGCAGCGAATTTTTGTTGATAAATGGTGTTATTGTTTATGCCGAACATGTCAAATATATTATGTAATTAGCAGGGTGCGACCGGATATCCGGCTCCGGCTCCGACTCCGGCAAAAATCGACATCCGGTTCCGGCTCCGTCAGTTTTTGGTATCCGGTCGCACCCTGGTAATTAGACGTTTTAATATTCTAAAACACATTATATGTGTATCGATGTGTAGTCTTCATCATTTCTATCGTCATCTTCATCATCGTCACTCAATAACCAAGGGCACATATCGTTAATAATTGTTATTTCATCATCATTATCGTCATGTAATACAACGATCACAGTATCAATTTAACTGAGTCGACGCCGAATGACTGGTGTTAGGCAAAGATATGTCCTCTAGTTCGCTGCTTATTAAATCAAAAATAGTTTCACGGCAAATGCAGAATTTTGGTTCTTGGTTTAATTGCCAGCACGAAGCGGTATAGTTCATTTGACAAGTTGCGTGAATCACAGTTTTGCAACTGCACGCAAGTACACACAATACCTCTCCTGGTTCACAATCTTCTTGGTATATCACGCAAGTTAGAGCTGCGGCCAATCTCTGCTCAAACACTGCATAATCCAAAATACCAAAAACTTCAAAGTTGTAAGAATTGTAGTTTGTCATTTTCTGCTAAAAATTAAAATAATTTACACCAAAAACATCGACCTGAACCAATCAACAAATGACCTGAATAGCAGCTTAACCTTCGATATATGTAGAATCTGCTGCGTTGCATGCAGGTTTAAGGTCATTTTAAATTCAAACTTTTAAAATAGGAGTAAATATTGCGAAAAATCTTGCAGAAGCGGATGGGCCGAAATTTTTAAGCTTTGTGTGTATTTAATTTTTATTTCAAACGATAAAAATTAGAAAATTTTGAAAGCTGTACGTCGGCCGCAGCTTTTAGCTCAAGATCAGCGAGCCGAGAACAAATTTTAATCTTAAAGGGCAGTTGGTTAATACTTGAAGCCTGTTATTCCTTTGCAACTGGGATGTACCAAATATTTCGTGGTACGTTGGTTGCGCACAAACTGAGTCAAAAAGTTCCGTCCCAGTTCCTCAGACTTTCAGTTGTACCCTGGTGAGAACAAGATAAGTGTATATGCTCTAACACTAACACAAGCAATATACCTACAAAATGAGCAACTTTTCTTGTCGTTTACATTTGTTTTTAAAGTGATTCTGCAAATTTAACTGGCGTGGTTAGGAAATTTGACTAAAATTATTATGGTATAACATGACTACTACGAGTATTAATAGCGATGGTCGGTGCATGATTAAGCAACAATTTCGTTTTTCAAAGACATTCATTAGTCCAAAAATGAGGCAATCTTATTTACAGGGTATGGGCTCACTCACAAACCTTACGGTGGAGTTAGACTGGGCGATAGTTTTGTTGAGAAGTTTGCAAGACTGTATATGACATAATTAAGCACCAATTGCGTTTTGCAAAGACATTCATTAATACAAAAATGAGTCAATCTTGTTTACAAGGCATAGGCTCACTCAGAAACCTTGGGATGGTGGCAAACTGGGAGCTAAGACCGATATTCTTAAATTCATTGAGCACTTATCAGTAACTGGTAGTTAGGGATTGATTTCCAAACTGATGAACTCCTCGATTGTAAAATTTGAACAGAGGTAACGCAAGTCGAATGCAAAAAATATGCTGAATTTATAAGCTCAATATTTGTTGATTCGCGAGTTACACCACCTGTTGCGGACCACCCAGTTTGTTTTTTAGAAAAACTTTCGGCCTAAATTTCAAACTAAAGATAACTATGTATATTGTTTGCAAATTTCGACTTTTTGTTTAACATTACTGCAATAATAACGTAACAATACTGATATAATTAGCCCATTTACGCAGTTTTTGTGTGTTGAAAACAATCTTTTTCAAAGTAGAACGCAACATTTTATAGTGTTTACGACACCAATAAACTCTTTAATTTTCACCCGCGTTTAGACGTTGGTTTAAATAAACTGACAATGTTTTTATATGTAACAATTTTGCGAAATTAAAAATATTTAAATTTCGATGCGCATTTGACGTTGTTTATGTCTCAATATTGCGCTCAAAGGCTCGTGTTTCGTTAGTTTTAAGCAAATTTTTTGTATATTTTAGTATATATAGGCTGTATGTGTCGTCGTGCCTAAAACGTACCGCAACTGGCGTTAATAATGTTTTCTATTCAAACATAAGTTGTTGATTAATAATGGTAAGTTGAAAAAGTGTTATCAAACTAAGTTGGAAAACATTAAAGCCAGCATAAACTGTTTAATTTTTTAAATTGCAGTCCTTGCACTTTTTGAGATTGATTATCCTCATTAGCATTTTAAAGAGTATTTTAACAAAAATTCCAGCAAAGTGAATTTTATCAGTACTGAAAATAACATTAAAATTGATTTTTGGCTTTTCGTCACTCAAGCGGAAAAAAGTATACTAAAATTTAGTTGCCTAAGAAGTTTAAAAGTTAAAATTTAAAATTTTATAATCTTAGAGGTCTAATGAGCCTATCAATCAGGCTTGAGAACTAGAAATTTCGCACTATAAAAGCAGCAGTTTTTAACAAAATTTAGGCAGTGTTTAGTCAGGTTTGGGCGTGAAAGTTTCATTTAGTTATTTTTTCTGAAAAGATTTTCCGCTTATTATAGACCGCGGGTCGTTTTACTGAGTGCATCAAGTTGTCAAAGTTTTACAATTATCACGTCTATGGTTTTCGTTGCGTCTGATCAACGTGTACCGAAATTGAATTGTAAGTCAGGGCGGGTACTAAGTGTAATAGTTAATTGTCATGGACTTGTTTGCCTTATGGGCGCTTCACTACTTTTTCTTCGTTTATTTCACAAAGGCTCTACTGCCATAATTAATAAATAAAAAAAAATCAATAGCCGTTACCTTGTAATCGTAACATTTGGAGGTCCCACCGAGATTTGAATCAAAAATTTTAGAAAAAATTGACTTTCAAATTTTTCCAGCGGTGGTAGCAGTTTTCAAAGTCGGCGTTATTTTAATTTAGTTCGAAATCGGTGATTGGTATTAAAAACTCTTGTTTATTTTTATGAAAAGAGCCAGATCGCTAAGTCCAATTCCGGAAGAATCTGCAAGTAATTATCTATCCAATATTAATATTGAAGAGTTAATTCCTATATTAGACGTAAGTGTAAGCACGCCTAGACAGCATAGATACAGACTTAGAAACATGGATCAACTTCAACAGGATGTCACACACTTGACACAAAATGTGAGACAGCTTACTGATGGTATGGCTCATATGAATTCTGCCCTTGCCCAAACTAGGGTAACTGGTACTACTGATACCGATCTGGTAATACATCCGTTTCACGGAGGCTTAATGGGCCCTGATTTTAACACATGGTTAGAAAATTTTAATTTAATTTGCGCGGCAAAACTGATAGATGATGAGATGAAATTGCGGGTATTACCTGCATATCTTAGAGATATTGCAAAGGATATATACGATGGGTTAGCTACTGAGGATAAACGCAGTTTTAAATCAATCTGCACTGCATTAGAACGTAAGCTAGCCTCCCCGGAGTTAGCAGTTTATCATGAAGCTGCCTTACAAGGCCGCGAACAAATGGAAGGCGAATCGTTGTATTCTTATTTAAAAGCTATTAAAAGAGCGTGTCGACGAGCCTATGCAGGCGAGTCAGAGGAAACAATCCGCCGTTTTATTATTGGGAAATTCTTTTCGGGAATTCGCTCTTCTGAAATTAAGGCTCAAGTATTTAAGGAAATGCCCATACATACATTGCAACAAGCAGATGATATTGCTATGCGTTTAGATATGCAGGCAATAATTTTTCCGAAAACTCAAGGTACCCTGGGGATACAAAATTATCTGCCACAACCACAAAATATTGTTAGTACAATACCAACCAATACTGAGCAACAAAGACAGACCAATAGTAAACGCATGGAGCGTTCCCTGGAACACTTGATTCGCACACAACAGGGTTTAATAAACTCTGTAAACCGGGTGCAAGATAAGATTCAGAAGATGGAGAGAAATCATAACAAAATACGGGGAAATACAAATTTTAATTATAGACAAACAAACCCGCCTAGTCAACAGGCATATAATAGGCGCATTATTAATAATCCTAGAACTACCACAAATTCGCCAAGATGTTATACATGTGGCAAGATTGGCCATACTGCCGCAGGATGTCAGATAGCAAGACAAGTACCATTAGATAGCGGTAAAAATTCATACACTTCAGCAAGAACTGGGTTCAGACCATCTTATAATATTAGACAACAAGCTCAGACGTGGAACCCACGACAAACACAGTATTATTCTAGCTCCGCACCCCAACAAAATGCACAAACACGCAACATAAGTAATGCTGCGACTTCTGCGGCAGAAGTCGCAGCAGTTATTAGGAAAACATCAGATGAAACTACTTTGCGTAAAATTCAGAACGAATTAGAAGAAACTAAGAAGAAATTTGACCAAGTTAGCAAGGAAAAAGAAGTATTACTAAAACAAAAAGCAATGTTAGTCAAAAAAATTTATCCTGAAGTTGTAACTTGTGTGGGAATGGTAGTAATTGGTGAAACTAAGGAAAAACAGATAGGCCAAACCGTGAAAGAAAATCGGAGTGAATCGTTGATTACAGGAAGCAATTTGAATGATTGTAATTTAAATTGGTTTCCCAAAAATCAAAATTCAATTACGTCGGAGATCGGAATTCGTGGTTGTAATAATTCTCAAATAATAGACGATATTAAAGAAAAGGAATTAAGTGTAGCAAAAATTTCGAAGCAATATTGCTCACAACCAGATATACACAAGATAACTTTTAATATTGCAGTTCCTCAAGAATCTGTAGCTCCTAAAACTAAATGTTTTCAGTTTTATAATATAAAGGCAAGCAAAGAAAAATATAAATTTTCTGGATATCGTTGGAACAGCCTTATCAGGGTTTCGAAAGAGGCTTGCAGATCAAAGTTAACCTCGTATAAATCAGATAAATCAGAATATCAGATCGAACATTTTGCACATACAGAGATATTAGACGATTATGTTGTCAAAAATTTGACCCCTTCGATAAAGATCAGTGACTGTAACAACATATCAGAATACTTCTTAATTACCAACAAAGCCTACAGTGAATGTTTCATTTGCTCTATAACTTGTTGTTGCGAAATAATTGATATTGAATTATATAAATTACAGGCAGATCCATTTTATTTGACAGACCGATCAACTCAAACCAGTGAAGTGGTCAGGTGTGACGTTCAAATCGCATTTTCACCGTCACAACACTTACATCTC
>JASANG010003142.1:0-32028 GCA_030248215.1 Enoplolaimus lenunculus
CGTTTTCTACTATTTTCATATGTATTGCAACTTGTGCTGGCTAAAGCTGCGGGTTTTTTTGTATGTTGCGGACGTGGGTTTGGTTTACATCCAACATACACGGGTTAAAAAACGTATAAAACATATGCGTTAAAAAAGTATAAAAATAATTTAAAAAACGGTTTTTTTAAAACGCTGTTTTTATATGTTTAAAATATACCGGACCAACGGGCCTGCAGCCAGAGGGAACTGGGGAGGGCTGAGCCGACTGGAAACGAATACGGAAACAAATAAAAATTCATATAGGCCGATAGCGGATCCAGAAAATCTTTATGGGGCTGGGAGGGCTGACAAAAATTTATGGACTATATAGTCATTTCAGATTAATTTTTTGAGGTGAAAAAGGTAGATATGGACCTTCCATGTAGCTGACCGTAGCTTACGGTCCCCACCCTCACTCTGGATCCGCTAGTGCTAGCTTGGGGGGATCCCAGTTTCAGTAAAAATTCTTGAAAAGCATACGGAACCGTCAATTGAAAATCCACGTTTAGACGGCAACCGTCAATTGAAATCCAAAAATTTCATATTTTTAGATGGCAACCGTTAATTGAAAATTTATAGTAAGACGGCAGCCGTCAATTGAAAATTACGGTTTAGACGGCAACCGTCAATTGAAAATTTTTCTAAAATGACAGCCGTTAACGAGTGTTTCATTTTTCTGATGGATACCGTCAACACCAAACGTATCGTATACCCGGCAGCTGCCAACGGGTACCGGTTAGGTAGACAGCAAGCGTCAACGAGGTTGAAAATTTTGTAATGGCAACTGTCAAGCATAGTAACTGTTAGGAAGCCATTGACAGTTGCCCTCTTAAAATTCGGTGCAAAATTTGAAAAAGTTGGATTTGGAAAAATTTTATACAGTACCTGTCAACTGAAATCAAAATTTTAACAGTAGCCGTGAACTGAATCTAATTTTTGAACCCTGCAGACCGCAAGTGTCAATTGCTGTTTCAAAAATCCACACGGCGTACGCAAATTAAAGTGGACGACGCATTATTTCGATCACTATTCGTTTCCGTTTCAGTATATTTTTACTATTCGTTTACACCCTGCTAACTGGTAAAAGGTGCTATACGCATTTGAGAATATGGGCCCAGGTTATAAGTCACTGCAGCGTAGCAAACATAGTTGAAGCCATAAACATTGTGACCTATGTTAACTGATGGAGCCTGCTACTACCCCTAAGTCGAAACCTACCCTAAGCGTGAACCGAAGCCTATAATTAAATCCTAAGCCTTAACCCTAATTATAATCCTATGCCTAGGCTTGAGCCTACGCCTAAGCGAAATCTTCACAAATTCTGACTCATCCAACCTCCCTGTCTTCAATGGACAGTGCCCCTATAAAATTATCATCGGTCAAGAACTTTATAACGGCTGCAGCAGTTTTGTTCGTATCAATAACGAGAATTTTACAGTAAAATAAACGGAACCTGAGTGAAAATCATGTGTAATTTTTGTATCGGCCAACCTAAAAGGTGCATTATAAACCAATAGGAGAACAGCAAAAACAGTCAAAACAACATTGTTTACTTCTGTCGTATTTTTTGGCGTCTACAGCTGTGAGATCTGAATTTTTAATACACTTAAAAACAAGGCTAATAACTTATCAAACAAAATTAGCTAAAAATCGAGTTAAAAATTGTTGGGCAAAATTTGACACCGAAGGTGTGTCCTGTGTTTTATTATTCTCGTCGGTTTATCATTTCAATATCGTCGGAGAAGAACCAATCAGGACAAACGTTAAAGCCCATGTATAGAACAAGGCCGGATCATTTTCCGGAAGGGCTATAATAGAGTCAGTTTAAGCTTTACACTCAAAATAATGTTTGTGACATTTCAGAGAAAATTTCATATATTTAAGGAATACAATTAGCAAGGTGCACTTGAAAAAATATTTCTGTTATAACAGAAAAGTTTTCAAAAAAGTTTTGAAACAAAGTCTGAAAATAAACGTTTTCCAGTTATTTTTATGAAAATTGTCTTAAATATCAGAAAAAATCTTCAGATTTGCCACAGAAAATACTTTTCTGAAAAAATTCAGAAATACTTTTTTTTGTGTAGACTAATGTTTTGCTTAGGTTTAGGCATAGGCTTAGGCTTAGGCTTAGAAATAGGCTCATCCATACGCTTAGGCTTAGGCTTAGGCCTAGGAATATGCTTATACTGCTGTTCCGGCCTGTGAGAAGTTCGTGATTTAGACTTAAGCCTGTATCCTGTATCGCCTGTATAGTTCTTTTCTCGATGTATGCTATTCGCTCTGATTTAGTAAAACGCGGCCGGTAAATGTTTATTATAAATTCCAACCCGCAACCCGTATGACACACAAAATACCCCAAATTTCAGGCCAGCAAATCACAGGTTATGTAATTTAACTGGTACCCGCGACCTGTGGGACACAAAATAACCGAAATTAAGGCCAGCAAATCACAGGTTATGTAATTTACTGGTACCCGAACCGTAAGACACGAAATACCCAAATTAAAGGCCAGCAAATCACAGGTTATGTAATTCAACTGGTAACCCGAGCCGGAATCCTTAAAGCCGACGTCTGAATCTGATTTAATCCAGCCACTGGCTTTACCGTACCAAATACTTTTGCCGTTTTCCAGAATCCGTGCAATTCTAACCCCGTTAGAATTACACCCCGTTAAACCGTGTACTCTAACCCCGTTAGAGTTACACCAAATTTCCGACCAATCTAACCCCGTTAGATTTGGCCCAGCCGTTGTAGAATAATAAATCTAACCCCGTTAGATTTACTAAACTACTTTTTCCCAGGTTTCCTTTAATATCCCAAGTTCCTTTAGCACATGACACCAGTATCCAATACTGGGTAATTTCCGCGCCCTGCGCAACGCCGATTAAAATCCGTGATGCCTGCTTTCCTTCACATGTTAAGCCACCGTGACAATCTTAAATTTAAATCCGTTCGACCTTACTTATTAAAATTTCCAAACGCAAGCCAAAATTCAAGAAGCAATGTAAAAATAAACGCTCACCGCCAACCAATAAACGCCAACCGATTCGTAAGAAAACTAAACCAAGACTGATTCCGGTCCTGGCTACCCATATCGGCATCTCGACCTCATTTGCATTTTTGCCGACACACACCACTGGGTGTCCGCAATGCGGTCGAGGTCGAGAGCCACCCAACCGGTACTACAACAACAACAACAACCATGCCGGAGACACACAATATTAAGCACCATTTTTGGTGCTGACATAGCCTAGCTATGTCATTAAACGCAATTTAGGCCAGCACAATATAAACTATTAATCAATCCATTCTATGGCCACGCAGGGCCCCAGGTAAGTTTACATTGCGGACACAGCCGCCATAGCATCGATTTACCAATTTCTACGCCTTGTAGCAACGCCTAAGCCTAACTTAAGTTCTAAGAGAGACTAGGTGGAGCCAGGAACTCCCTTAAGGTGTGGTTTTGATATAGGGTTTTATTTTAGTTTTAGTTTTTAGTTTGAAATAGGTTTAAGTGTGGCACAGCCACCTACACGGCCGTGTTCTATACATGGGCCAACGTTAAAGTGACGAATTCAGATTTCATGTGAGAGAAGATGCTTTGTGTGTTTCGAAATTTATACACTTTTATAACACTTGTTTAACAAATATTTTTGATGTATTACGGTTGCAAGAATAAGCAAAACGGTGCTAGTCATTTTGAACTTGAGTTGACTTTAAACATTACTTTTTTAACTGCTCAACAGCGTAGCCATAGGGGTTTCAAAGTCAACCTCTATTTGTATTTTGGCCACAAACAACACAGGTAACACAAGGAACGCCTTCTAGAAAATTGTGGACCTTAAACTGCGTTTCTAAAGTCCTCCCTTGAACCGATTTTAGTAAGACACTTTGTAACCTTTGATGATTAATTTGCGCCGCAAAAGTGTTCTGGCACGGCCGTTGTTGTTGTGGCCGGGAGGGTTGCATCCATCATTTAGTCTGGGTACCCCACTGGTGAAGAATCAGTTTATTCAGTACAAAGTTAAACTCTGAAACGTTAAGCGTTTAAAAAGAGGTCACAAAAAAACTGCAAAAAACCAAACCAATCGTAGGGGGTGGGAAGGCGGATGCTCCTGGCTCGAAAAGAATGTACGAAATGTTTTATCCGGTTATGCGTTGAAGAGGCACCGTTGCCTGAAGTTGTATGTTGTTTGTTGACCATTTTGGTGTCTCATTTTACACAATTTATCGACATATTTGACAGTTGACAGTTGAATAAATTTAAGCACAGATGAGAGTCAAAGTTAACCGTTTACACAAAGAATGTCGTTTAAAGATTATCTTATGTGTTTTACTCGGCAAAAAAAGCGTCAACAGTTGTGGTGCATTCAACAAATTTTCGACCAGGGTGGCTGCACAATATCAGAGTGACAAAAACTGACGACAGAAGCGAGCGAGAAGCCAAACGCAATTTTAGTACAAAATCTAAACACAAAATTTCAAATTTGGTGCCCGTTGAATGATCCTACGGCACGGCACCGATCCCTTGGATCTGTTAACGGCAAATAGCTGATGCGCTGATTTTTGACATTTTAACTTTAAACCAACAGCGTGGACTACTCGTTATAGTCTAGACACAAATGCCAAAATTTGGCTGATTTGATCGCTAGTCGCTACACAGACGATGCTGAGATCGAAGCCGTTGTAGAGGTGTCGCAACGCGAAAATGAACACAAATTTTTAGAAAAATTAACCCAATTTTTGGCCGATTTTAATTGATAAAATCCTGCTCACTAAAGCCCAAACCTGAGTCTTAAAGCGTGACCCTAAACATAAACCTGTTACAAAACTTAAGCCAACTGTGCAAAAATGATGAGTCAAATTGACTCTCTCCGAAATCGGCTCTACGGGACTACACGAACTGAGTCAAATTCGACTCCACCAGAGTCAAACGTGCTACTCAGCGAGTCGAACGTCACTCTGGCGAAGCCGAATTTGACTCAGTTCGTGTAGTCCTGAAAAGCCTATTTAGAAGAGAGTCAATTTGACTCACCATTTTTTGTAGTGGAATCCATCCAAGTAGTGTCGCCGGTATAACCTGTCTTCCGGTGAGCACGTTCTTATGATTAACATGGGTCTAATATACGGTCTTAATGGTCACAAAACATAGCAAAACTGCTGCAAGTTGCACAAACTTCGTTCAGTAAAAGTAGATTTGGACTATCGAAATGTTTTAGCTGTTCACTTTTTTCCATTGAAAATGTATTTTTGGAACATTTGAACTGTTTGCAAACAATACATGTGCTTTTTATTCTCAAATGTCTATAGCACCTATCGCCAGTTGATAACAAATTCGCGAATTTGTAACCAAAAAGTGGTGAGTATCAAAAGTTTGACACATTTTTATTGCAATTTACCGAGTGACTGTGTCGAATTTTAGATCCGCAGTTTGAGCATTTCCCTTGTTTCAGTACTTATATTTTAGAGAATAAATCCATCAATATTTTCTTGTCCAGTTTGTTTTTTAATGTTTCTCAGTTGAATCATTACCGGATTCAAGGGGTGGTAACCCTTCCCAGACCCCCCGGTAGGAATCCAAATCAAGATATTGCATTAAAAATTAAGCACTAAAATGGCGTTTGGCTTCTCGCTCTCTGCTGGCGAGCAGATTCTTTTGTAACCTTCATTTCAACAAATTTCTGGATCCGCCGCTGATTTGAATAGTTACTTTATGTTCGATCCAATTAAAAATATATTCCATGAATCAACCCTTCGCAGTTTGTTCAGGGCGTAGCGTTTTTAGTTCCGGTGATTCGTCTCGTGGATTACAGATGATGTAGGCAGGTAGGTTGCATATTTCTTGTTTTGGAGTGCTGCGCAATACAGGTTGGTTATGCACCATTCAAGTTATATGGGGTTCACGTTAAAACTGGGGCAGCGTAGGACATGATTTGTCTCATATTGGGTAAACATTTGGTATGATTATTAACCGTATGTCACACTCCATAAACCACACTTGTCTGCTAATATCACGTGTAGATCATCCTTTGTATGTCAATGGCATTCTCGTTGTTGTCTGTTAAACTTAATACAGTTTTAAAGATATCTACAAATGTAGTGCATAGCTAGTTACCGTGTATGTCGAGTGTCATATGACACAGACAGACAAGAAAGTTAGTATCATATGATATTAGCGACGATGTCGAAAGGTTTCGGTTAGGCTATCGAACATCTTGCTGAACTATGGTATGATGTCAGCGTATTTTAGACTCAAACTTTAGAGTTTGGTGGGAGAATACCAGTTCCAGTCAGAAAGTATCAATTTTGGCCCGAAAATTTAAACTGTGACGAAAAAATTCAAATGGTGGCGGGAAAACACTAATTTTGGCGGTAAATTCCAATTTTGGAGGGAAAATTAACATGGTTGTGCGAAATTCAATTTTTGGCGGAAAACTCAAATTTTGGTGGAAAATTAAAAATTTAGCGAACTCGACTGCAAAAAAACAACGTACTAGCTGAATAGCGTGAAAATAATTACTTGGTGCAACAAATAGAGCTACTTTCCAATAATAACATGGACATTTTTTGACATTGGCGATCGCACTATAACCTGGACGGTGCATTACAGAGGTAGTAGGTTGAAAGCTATATAAAATTGAACACATATCGCTTACAATAAATTTTAGCTGCGTGACAAACTGTAACAGTTGCCACAAAAATAACTAAGCTAAACTTCTGCATATTTTAATGGTTAACCGATATTTGGCGAGATTAAACCGGAACAGGGTACCAACACTCGTTGACTGTAAGCAGCGGTGTGGTCTACCATCGCGTTTACAAATCGTTTTTTTGTTTTCAAACCTATGGTCTGGGTGTATTTGTTTATTTGAGATAATTCAATATCAAGATGTTATTACGAAAAAAGTTTATTCTTTATAAATACGTTTTCGTCAAAGCTGAAATTTATTATAAGTCTTTTACAGCTAAACCCGTGATATGGCTCAAAAGGAACATTTTGTATTTAAGTTTAGCGCTAAAATGACATTTGGCACCTTGATTGCTAGGCTCACGAGTTATTCGCCACGACCTTCTTTTAGAATTTTTTATCTGCCACTCATCCCATGTTACTTTAAGGGGCGTCCAGGTTTCTGGTAGGTCTATAATATAGTGGGTTTAGATTATAGATTACAGTGTTTGTTTAGGTTTAGGCTTAGGCTTAGGCTTAGGAATACGCTTTTGCAACGCATAGGCTTAGGAACACATTTTTGCAACGCTTTAGGCTTAGGAATACGCTTTTGCAACGCATAGGCTTAGGAACACATTTTTGCAACGCTTTAGGCTTAGGAATACGCTTAATCTACTGTTACGCCCGTAAAAGTAACATTTGCCGATGAACTGAAACATCGAGTATGGTTTAATGCTTAATTGACAGCTTTTATTCATTAGACAAATATATAAAAATTAATTTATATTAATATAAAATGACCCTAATTCTCGCCGGCAATACCGCGGCTATCAACTGCTATCGGCTAAAAAATTCAAATTTTTAAACTTCAAATTTAAAAACCAAAAAAATCTGTCACTCGATGGGAAACTGTTTAGACTCAGGCGTCGATGACGAACGCTACAATTCAAAACCGTACAGACGCGGCCGTGGTGGAAACATTTTAACCAATGTCAAAGGATTTAGTCAAACTTGGGGCGGCGCAAGTTCGACAGGACCTGCGTTTGGGCCTGGTTCGAAAGCTGCACGCAAAAAACAAGCAGCCGCGAGACGGAAGCGTTCACAGATAACACAAATACAATTGCAGCAGGAATTGTCTGATCAATACTATAATTGAATTTTGTAAATTTTAAAATGCCGTTGTAAGACTGTAAAATCAAAAGTGTACCGTAAACTCTGTACTTAAAATATCGACGAATTTGAAGCAGGAGATGGTGTCAGAAATGTACGGTCGGGACGACCCCTTTCCTCGAAGTACTGCGAATATATTGGTTTTTCCTTTTAACTTCTTCGAAAGATATGTCCACGCCGGAAATCGGACCTCTCGCTCAAGAATCAAGCGTTCTACCTATTACACCACGCGGCCGATATTATAGTTTTCTTTGGTGCTATATGGGCACCAGTATGTATGTGTTTTAACGTTACACACTCTGGACATACACGAGCTACACAGCGTATACCAGTCAGGGGGCCAAAAAGCTCAACAGTTTAGATGTTGAAGTATTTATACAGCAGCCTCAATACTGTAAACTGTCTACCACTTTCAGCTTTTGAAACATTAAATTTAAATCACATCAGAAATAAAACATTATTGCAGACACTTTGCACGCTTCAAACAGCATCTTTCAAAACGTTTTTGTGTAAAATTGCAGAAACGTTAATTGAATCGCTTGCTTATCAAAACGCTATTATGTTAATGATTTTGGCCAATGTATAGCACAGGGGCTTCCAGTTTTCCACGGTGGAAAACTTATAACCAGGAGTGCAGCGTAGCCACTCCTGTATGACGGCTAAATTTTCCGCTGATTTGGTAGGAAAATTAAAAAAATTTAATGCCTAGATTTTACCCTGGGCTGGTAGGGAAATCTGAAGCATAGGTTGTGGTTGGAAAACGGGAAAAGTGTAAAATTCTAATGCCTAGATTTTTCCCCTGGGTTGGTAGGGAAATCTGAAGCATGGGTTTTGGTTGGAAAACGGGAAAAGTGTAAAATTTTTCCCCTGGGTTGGTAGGGAAATCTGAAGCATGGGTTTTGGTTGGAAAACGGGAAAAGTGTAAAATTCTAATGCCTAGATTTTTCCCCTGGGTTGGTAGGGAAAGTCAGAAGCGTAGGTTTTGGTTGGAAAACAGGAAAAGTGGAAAATTGAAATGCCTAGATATTTTCTTGGTTAGCAAGAAATATCTGAAGCAAAGGTTTTGGTTGAAAAGCGGGAAAAGTGGAAAATGCAAACGTAGGGCATAGGTTTTGGTTGGAAAACGGGAAAAGTGGAAAATTTTAATGCCTAGATTTTTGCCCTGGGTTGGTAGGGAAATCTGAAGCATAGGTTTTGGTTGGAAAACGGGAAAAGTGGAAAATTCCAATGCCTAGATTTTTATCCTGGGTTGGTAGGGAAAACCTGAAGCAAAGGTTTCGGTTGGAAAACGGGAAAAGTGGAAAATTCTAATGCCTAGATTTTTTCGCTGGGTTGGTAGGGAAAACCTGAAGCAAAGGTTTCGGTTGGAAAACGGGAAAAGTGGAAAATTCAAGCGTAAGGCATAGGTTTTGGTTGGAAAACGGGAAAAGTGGAAAATTTTAAAGCTTAGATTTACCCTGGCTTGGTAGGGAAAATTTGAAGTATAGTTTTTGGTTGGAAAACGGGAAAAGTGGAAAATTTAAAGGCCTAGATTTACCTTAGGTTGGTAGGGAAAATATGAAGCATAGGTTTTGGTTGGAAAATGGGAAAAGTGGAAAATTTAAAGGCCTAGATTTACCTTAGGTTGGTAGGGAAAATCTGAAGCATAGGTTTTGGTTGGAAAACGGGAAAAGTGGAAAATTTAAAGGCCTAGATTTACCTTAGGTTGGTAGGGAAAATCTGAAGCATCGGTTGTGGTTGGAAAACGGGAAAAGTGGAAAATTTAAAGGCCTAGATTTACCTTACGTTGGTAGGGAAAATCTGAAGCATAGGTTTTGGTTGGAAAACGGGAAAAGTGAAAATTTAAAGGCCTAGATTTACCTTCGGTTGGTAGGGAAAATCTGAAGCATAGGTTTTGGTTGGAAAATGGGAAAAGTGGAAAATTTAAAGGCCTAGATTTACCTTAGGTTGGTAGGGAAAATCTGAAGCATCGGTTTTGGTTGGAAAACGGGAAAAGTGGAAAATTTAAAGGCCTAGATTTACCTTAGGTTGGTAGGGAAAATCTGAAGCATAGGTTTTGGTTGGAAAACGGGAAAAGTGGAAAATTTAAAGGCCTAGATTTACCTTCGGTTGGTAGGGAAAATCTGAAGCATGGGTTTTGGTTGGAAAATGGGAAAAGTGGAAAATTTAAAGACCTAGATTTACCTTAGGTTGGTAGGGAAAATATGGAGCATAGGTTTTGGTTGGAAAACGGGAAAAGTGGAAAATTTCAATGCCTAGATTTACCCTGGGTTGGTGGGGAATATCTGAAGCATAGGTTTTGGTTGGAAAACGGGAAAAGTTCAAATTTTAATGCCCAGACTACTTACCCTGGCTTGGTAGGGAAAATATGAAGCATAGGTTTTGGTTGAAAAATGGGAAAAGTGGAAAATTTAAACGCCTAGATTTACCCTGGGTTGGAAGTCAGCGACGACCAAATTTGATATATTTATGTTTCCTCGGCTTTCCGGCCATTAGCCAACAACGTCTTTAAAACAAATTAAAACTTTTTTACAACCTTAAGGCGTCACTCAAAGCGTCGACTTTGTTAGCAGACTTATGTTCTGATAATACTGGGCCACCCGGTGGTATCTTGTTTTGACCAATCTTGTGCTGGGACTATCATAATCTGATATATTTAATAGTCATGTATTATTTCGGGTAAATGCTCTGCTCATTTAGGTTGAACTGTGTAAAGTAGATTTTGTTCATTGCACTTTTCCGCTCCGCGGTTTCTTGTTTTGACCAGCGTCGAAATATATTGCCTGTTAGTTTCTAGGATGTAACCGGAGGGAAAAAATGCCAGATCCGGAGCCGGAAGTGAACAAAAGTAGCCGGAACCGGAGATGATGCCGCAGGTGAGGTGAAATCAGGTCGTTGAAATGATATTTAACTTGTTAATTTTAGCAAATATCTGCTATGTGTTGTTAAATCGTTCCATTGGAATTTTCTACTTTCCCATTTTCCAAACAAAACCTATGCTTTAGTTTTTCCTTTCCAGCCAAGGGGAAATCTAGGCGTAGAAATTTTCCACTTTTCCCGTTTTAAAAACAAAACAATGCTTCAGAATTTTCCTACCAACCCAGGGTAAATTTAGGCGTTTAAATTTTCCAATTTTCCCGTTTTCCAACCAAAACCTATGCTGCAGATTTTCCCTACCAACCAAGGGAAAATCTAGGCTTTTAAATTTTCCACTTTTCCCGTTTTCCAACCAAAACCTATGCTTCAAATTTTCCCTACCAACCCAGGAATAATGTAAGCTTTTAAAATTTCCACTTTTCCCGTTTTCCAAACAAACTTTTACACTACAGATTTTCCCTACCAACCAAGGGAAAATCAAGGCGTTCAAATTTTCCACTTTTCCCGTTTTCCAACCAAAACCTATGCTTCAAATTTTCCCTACCAACCCAGGAATAATGTAAGCTTTTCAATTTTCAACTTTTCCCGTTTTCCAACCAAAACCTATGCTTCAAATTTTCCCTACCAACCCAGGAATAATGTAAGCTTTTAAATTTTCCACTTTTCCCGTTTTCCAAACAAACTTTACACTACAGATTTTCCCTACCGAACCAGGGAATATACAGGCTTATGAATTTTCCACTTTTCCACAGCAAAACCTATGCTCGCGATTTTTCCTACCAACCAGTGAAAAATCAGGTCGTCATACAGGAGTGGCTGCGATGCACTCCTGGTCGTAAGTTTTCCACCCTGGAAAAGTGGAAGCCCCTGATCTATACATGGGCCATGATTTTTGACACGATTCCATTTTCGGTTGTTCTAAATGCCATCATAACAAAAATGTTTGAACTAACGAACAATCGAATACTTAATTTTACTGGGTTTGTGTATTTAACAGGGTGTAAACGGATAGTGAAAGTAACGGAATCGGATAGTGATCAAAATAACGGAAACGGAAAACGAATATTGAACTAGTTTCAAAAATGTTTTACTTTTTTTGCCAACACAATCGAGCCTTGCATAAATTCCCCGATCTTTTAAAGATTTCAAAGAAAAAATGACCGATGCATCTAAATTTGTAAGATTTGGGATGAATTTCGTAATTTTATTTCATTTTGAACAATTGCATCAAGTCTGTAACAAAAAATTGCAAGAAATGTATAAGTGATTTATAACTAATTTTGAACGTAAAATAACGTAATTTACGTTATTTCTATAACGAAAACGGAAACTGATTTTTACCGGAAACGGAAACCGATATCCGGCTACACCCTGGTATTTAGCGAACAATCATTGATGATAAAGAGAAGTATTTTATATAAGCAAATACATAAGCGTTAATACTATCTCTGTCCATTGGTAAAGAATATACGCAATCAATTTTGAAATGTCACGTTTTCCGGTTGCTTTGCTCGAAAACGTTTCAAAACTTAACTTTTACAGTAACTCCGATTACCAAGACAACTGTTCCTTCCAATAAAAAACCCTGGCTGCAAAACAGAGGCCTATCGTCATGCTTAAAAATCAAATATTTACCGTAGTGGCTGTTATTTGTCATACAAAATATGCTAATTTGAAAGAGTTTGCCTAAAATACCGATTTTCAAAACAAAATATTGTTTAACTTATTTTGTGCTATAATTTTAATAATTTTTAAATTTAAGAATTGCAAAACAGAAAATACACTTAAAACACCGAAATATAATATTTTTCGTTCAAGCAGCATAGTCTCGTAGTCTTCGAACGATTAAGATAACACCGAAAATCAACAAATATCCAAATTCGACAAATGTAATCCAAGACGTACCGATGGTTAAGCCGATTATGCCTCCAATATCGCTTATCATTATATTGAACTGAAAAATGTTGAAATGAACCAAATTTGGCCAGTTCTCGTGCTCAAGGTCGTAAACTTTTGCATTGCGTTCAGTATGGCTTCGAAGGCTAAGTCCAAACCTTAAGCAAAATTAGCCTAATATCAAAAAATCGAAGCTAGATCTTTTAACTGTTATCGGAATAACAGAGCAATGTAACGTTAATACAACAATAATTTTCGTCCATGTAAAGATCAGAGGCGGAACGTCTTTCTGCGGGATTGCTATATATAGTGCACTGCAAAAAATGGTGAGTCAAATTGACTCTCTCCGAAATGGGCTGTTCCTTACTACACAAACTAAGTCAAAATTCGACTCCATGTGAGACAAATTCCATTCACTGAGTTGCACGTTTGGCTCTGGCGGAGTCGAATTTTGACTCAGATTGTGTAGTCAGAGAAAGCCTGTTTCGGAGAGAGTCAATTTGACTCACCATTTTTTGCAGCGTGCAAGCTTAAGCTTTAGATTGATTTTTGTATAGACTTAGGTTTAAATTTAGGCATAAGCTCATTCTCACGTATGACTTAAGCTTAGGCTTAGAAATATGCTTATACTACTATTACAGCCTGTTCTATACATAGTTCATAATTCATAACCAGTGAAAAAAGTCCTCAAAATTGCATAATCCATATGCTGGTATAATGTCTGAACCACTGGGTGGGAATTTTTACAAGCGAAAATTCTTAATTTGTTTGGAAATCAATTATTACTAAAAGGTGCTACAGACATTTGAGAATATTCAGCATTTGTTAAATCGTAAACTTTCGTTTCGTAGAATGTGTATGAAGTATTTTTTGATGCATTTATCCTCGAAAAACTTCAAAAGCAAACCGTCGTCTTACCGGATATATAGGTACTTCTGTAAGCTGTTTAAGCGTCAAGGATCCATAGTATACAATTATGATCGCAGTTTGTCTGAAATTTAAATATTTAAACAATGCCGTTTATGTTGCAAACCTATTTCTTAATAATTTTTCAATTTCTAAAAATATTTCCAGGTTAAATTGCACTTGAAGAATACAATAAAACTTCATATACTCGGATGTCTATAGATCTTTATTATTGCGTTGGCCAATCTTACTTTAACGAGCGTAACAGTAGATTAAGCGTATTCCTAAGCCTAAGCCTAAGCCTAAGCGGTGCAAAAGTGTGTTCCTAAGCCTAAGCCTAAGCAAAAAATGTAATGTAGAATGTAAACCTACTCCTGTATAGACCCACTAGAAACCTGAACGCAACTTAAAGTAACATGAGCCATTGCGTTTATCCAGCGTAGGTCGCAAAAGTGATCTAGTGTTGTCACTTTTATTATCCGCTGAATTAAAGTTTATAAAATATTTTATTATTTTAGTCTTAAGACAATGAATTTTTTGTGACCGCACTGTAAATTCATAACAAAATATGAGTTTAGTTAAATATTATTTACGTAAAGCTGCAGCGGCATTTCCAGCATTATTAATGACTTACAAGCAAGGTTGAAAATTTGCTAGGTGAAGCAAAATTTTTCAAGGGGGGGGGAGGGGCTGAGCCCCCCTTGGCTACGGGATCGCCAAGAATTAGTTTTAGTTACTGCCCTTACTCAGCGTGTCCTCACCTCGCTTTTTCGCATTGTTTGAAATTCTGTGGATTTTCACATTCCATAAACTAAAAATATCATGAGATATTCGCAAATTTAATATTTCATCCCAGGGAAACCGTTTCACTCCCAGTAGGCAGATCCTATAATTGACGACAGTTTTCCGTCATGTGTCAGCCCGCCATCGGCCGTTTGTTCTCAGAATGATCTGTCCGAGCAGCAGCGACATGACCAGTGGCTAATTAACATATTCAAATCAGTTTCAAAAGCTATGTAGAATGGTGTATAAATTGTCTAACTTTTTAGCTACAATTTACCCACAAGGTGTACCTAAGGCCTTAAGTTGTTTTTGAAATATTCGAAATTTACTATGGAATGATTACGAAACGTCATAAGTCAAGTAAATAATCAAGCAGTATTGTTTGAAGAAGTTAAGTATTTAAAGGCAAAACAGCCGTTGAAACATTACTTTTGTTACGATTCTTGTTGCCTTTGTGGACGCAATTTGATATTCTTCAAGGCTAAAATAATATTTGAATACATTTCGGTGCGTTTTTATGTTGTATTTCTCAAGATAAAATAATTGATTAACTTTGCTCTCAAATTAATAAATCTACCAAATTTTCTAAACCCTTATGTTCGCTGGCGTATATATAAACCGTATTGCAATAAAGATCTACCCACGACCCACCAATTTACATGCCCTGAAGTCAAACTACTATTTTAAAGATCGCTGGTGATTCACGCTTTAATGACGTTTTGCGATATAGCTTCAATGAATTTCACAAATGAAATTTTACCAGAAACAACAAAATTTTAAACCCAGCTAAATAAAGCACGCGCCGCACCTGACCACAAATAAGACAGATAATAGCGTGAAATTCTTTGCCCGACCTGCGTTCACCCGCGGGTTAGCGCGGGTACCCAATGTCCCACTCTGGTTGCAATATCTGAATCTATATTACTAAAGCTGAAATGCTCCACATGCGTATTTTGGGCAGCGTTTCAGCTGCTGTAATGATTGTTTCATAAATAAACAAAAGACAGCATATGTATGCAAATTAGAACACATCCTTAAAAAGTTTTGTCGGAAATATTTCAGCGTTGGAAATTTAATTTGCAATCACGTTGACTAACAAACATTAATATGTGAACGGGAAACTTTACAGTGTACGGAAACCTAATGTAGAAAATTGTTATATACTACATTCAGGTGCTTTGGGAGCACAACGCCAAATCTGCTCCCGTCCAGCGGACGGTCTGGCACGTACTTGCATGGTTTGCCGCAATGACTTGGTACAATTGAAGTATTTTGTTCAATTTGATCCACGCAAGATTCTACAAAAATACAAAATATCTATGCCGAAATTATGCATCATTTCAACAATTCGCAGAACGTGCAACTACAACATACAAATTTAAATACATCTTTAATGCTTGTGGATCATAAAGATCACTGGCGAAACGTTTTTCTGTTGAACTGCAATAGAGTAAGCTTAAACTTTAGACTATTTTTTGCTTAGGCATAGGCTTAGATATATGCTTATGCTACAGTTACGGCTTTGTACAATTTATCTGCGGCCAATGTTACTTTAAGGGGCGTCGCAGTAGATTAAGCGTATTCGTAAGCCTAATCCTAAGCGTGAGCGTTGCAAAGATGAGTTCCGAAGCCTTAGCCTATGCCTAAAGCCTAAACCAAAGCAAAAAAATGTAATCTAGAATCTAAACCTACTGTTTTATAGACCCACCAAAAACCTGGACGCCCCTTAAAGTAACATGGGCCCATCTGCCATGTATGTTTACTTCCGAACCCTAAGCCTACGTTTACAAATATGCGTCGTCACCTTAAGCATATTGTTTGTTGATAATAAGTGCGTTCTCATTTAGACGTAACTACTTTATTTTTACGCTAACTTTCCAAAACTTCGAGTTTATATTATTGTGACTGTTAGGGCCGCTACTCTGTGGACAAGACGTTGCGCCCTCGCCCCTACTCAATAAACTTCTTCGTGTTTTATGACCGAAGATTTTATCGCTGGAGTGAAAGAATTCAGAAAAACTTCCTGGTTGCTGGTTTGATTTATCATACAGTTACGTTAAATTTTATATCCAATTATAGAGCATAGATAATATAATAATAATAATATAATGATAAAAAAAAATAATAATAATAGTAATAATGATAATAATTGATTCAGTACACTGCAAAAAATGGGGAGTCAAATTGACTCTCTCCGAAATAGGCTTTACGGGACTACACAAATTGAGTCAAAGTCGACTCCCCAGAGTTAAATTCAACTAGCTGAGTCGCACGTTTGACTCTGGCGGAGTCGAATTTGAACAGTGTATAAAACGTACTAAAATATTTTTTCAAAGTTTTTGCATTTAAAACGTAGGCTTAAAACCTCAGAAAAAGCAACAGTAAAACATTTTTAACTGACTGTGTTTTATTTTACAGTTTGGCAGAGTTGTATTGCGTGGACTCGGCAACTTTGGACTGTAGCAATTACACTGTTCACCAATAATTTGTTGTTTGTAACTCAGCTCGCAACCCTGAAACGCGTAATCAATATAATTAAAATTGGAATACTCCACATACGTATTTTGGACAAGTTTCCAGCATTACTTTGTGTTCCCAATAGTTGCATAACACATAGCCGTGATTGCTGTTTAAATGTAGAAAACTTGCATACAGATTTTTATGCTTTCGTTAACACTTTTGCACATTGTGGAGAGTTGGACGGCTAGTATATTCTATTTCTGTTTAATATGAGTCGATGACGTTACGGCTTAGAGTTGTTGGTTGACGAGTTGTCGGTCGACGAATTGTCGTGAATCCAGTTCAGCACTGTTAGTTTAAGCAATTTATTATTGTGAATTTTGTGTGCTACAATACCTTCAGTACCACTGTGTTCATAAACACAACGCTACGCTTCCAGTTCCGTAGATAAACTGAGTCAAAAGATTCTCAAGGTGTTCAAATAGCATTGCTACGCTTTCTCATTGGCTCCCAGCTTACGCTAGTGACAGAACTGCGTACCGGTATAGAATATCCGCCGTCATAATAAAACGGAATGACGTCTTCTGTTGATTTAATACAACTGCCATACGGTGCTGCAAGTGACTGAACATGCGTCTGAAAATAAATTATTCAGAAAACAACACATTTGAATACAGTTAATGTGTGTGAAAACCAGTATTGGATTTAAAAATTCAGATTTATATTTGAAAAATGCGAAATTTCAAAAGGTTTAAAGTCATGACGTTTACGGTGGGACTCAAATGTGTGCATCTATGATTCGTTCATTGGGCCGGCGCATGTAAAGATCAGGGACAAAACTGTTTTTCTGTGGGACTAGAAAAGAGTGCACTTAAGTTTTTGGATTAATTTTTTGCTTGGCTTAGTCTTAGGTTTAGGAATATGCTCATTCTTATTCTTACGCTTACACTTAGGCTTAGGAATATGCTCATTCTTACGCTTATACACTTAGGCTTCGGCTTAGGAATATGCTCATTCTTACGCTTAGGCTTAGGAATATGCTTATTCTTACGCTTACACTTAGGCTTAGGCTTAGGCTTATGCTTTAGGCTTAGGAATATGCTCATTCTTAAGCTTAGGCTTGATCTTAGACTTAGGAATATGCTTACAATACTGTTCCGCCCCTGTTCTTTACATTTGGGCCAAAAGTTCCAAAATACATTCCGTTGTCCACCGTTTGACGTTGATCTGAATATATTACAATAATTGCTAAAAATTATGCTTGACTGACTGAAAAACAACAAACAGTAATACAAAGTCACAAGTATGAGCCATTTATGCGTTGAATTTTATTGCTGCAACTTGCGTCAGTAACTTTAAAATTACCTTTGGCGCATAAACAGCATGGGCCAACTAAATCCGTATATAACAGTCGGTGCACTATATTTGAACTAATTGCTATGGTATCTGAGGCTTTTTTGCTTACTGTATCTTCCATAATGCGTGTCCGGTATGCAGTGGCGGATCCAGGATCTCAAAATGGGGGGCGGCAAAATTTCACAGGTAATAAACTTACTTTTGACGCATACACACAAACCACGAACTATTGTCACAAAATTGCTGTATAATTTTTGTCGAGATGCTGTTGGGGAGGTCACGGCCGGGGTGGTCGCCCCATGGATCCGCCATTGCTGGTATGCCGTATTTAATATTTGCAAGTACACGTAATTGCACGCATATGCAACACAAAAATGGTATTTGGAGTGTTTAACAAATTTATCCATAAGCACGCCCAAATCGGAACGTCTTAATCAGTTTTATCAATCAAAGCCGATACTTGTAAAAATGGTACGGTATCAGAACAGGGTCGGATCGTTTTCCGGAGGGGCTGTAATAGAGTCAGTTTACGTTTTAGACTAAATTTTTAGCTTAGACTTAGGCCTAGGCTTAGCCGTAGATTTTAGCTTACAGATATGTTTATACTACTGTTCCGGCCCTGTTCTATACATGGGCCAGTTATTCTATACGCACAACTTCTTTTGTAGAACGATACTTTTGAAAAACATATGATTACGCATACTGAATATTGCCTATCGTTTGTTTACTGCTCTACAGGAACAATGCTCAAAAAATACGTATGTGGAGCGTTCCAGCTTTAGTATTATATTATTCTTACATAAGACATTGAAAATTGATTCATAAATCCAGGAATAACAGTAAAACCTTCAGCGTCTGGAAATGAAACAATTCCTGGCGCGTGAACTGCGAGTCGAAATCCGACCGATTCTGCGCCTTGGGTGTATTCATTGATATCGGACGACAATTCTAATTTTAACCCTGAAGTAGTAAAATCACATTTTGACGCAATCGTTTTAAACTTTTAGACTAATTTTTCAACTCAAAAATATACAAGATTTGCACCAGTGATTTACAGCTAAAGCAAATTCTTGACACCAATGCAGAATACAAATTAAGCATTTAATTAATTTTTTTATGCAGTACAGAATCGAGAGTATGGAATTAAGCCCGTATTTTCAAATGTGTCTTACACCTATTACCAGTTAGAGATAGGTCTAATAACTTTCGAACCAGGAAATGGTGAGGTTTGAAATTCAGCACATTTATTACATTCGATATAGTACAAACTTTGATATTTGCAATTGCAGCAGTTCGTTACTTTGAAGACGTATTACTGACTGGTGATAGGTGCTATATAAAATTTGAGAATACGGACCAAAAATAGAGATGGATCGATATTGTGTAAATAGAAGCAAATGACCTTAGCGCTTATTAATCTGAAAAAATTTTCCGTACTACAAGACGGGAACGGTGAACTTAACCTTGACGCAACAGTTTTTCACTGGCGTTTTGAATAATTTACCATTTTGCATGCCCGCACGATTCGTTTTTCTCTGTTGAGTAAAATTGTTATTAAACGTGTAGCAATTTCCGTACACGTGATGGTAAAACGCATCCCTGCAAAACAGAAATTTATTAAGTTTCACGCAATATGACGGTAATATTTCAAAAATTAATTATGTCAAGTTTAAAAACATGGTCAATATTATTTTTGGGTTAACCTGTTTTCCATCACGACTGCAACTCAAGTATATGAGTTTAAATTTAGACTACCTTTTTGCTTAAGCTTAGACTAAACGCACTACGCTTCATCTAGAGTAACATGCACTAAAATAACAATGGCCCAAAAACAGTATCACAGAGTTTTAAGCCGAAATTGTATGGCAAATACAGTAATATCTACTGCAGAATTAGATAAATTAGAATTTATGAAAAAACGTGATCAAACATAGGTATTTTGCGTATAAATTAAATATATAGTACTATACAAGTATAGCGGCTCATGTAAAGATCAGGGGCGGAAAGTTTTTATGTGGAAATGGTATACAGTAAGCTTAAGCTTTAGGCTAAATTTTTTTGCTTGGATTAGGCTTAGGCTTAGGCTCAGGCTTAGAAATACGCTCATTGTTACGTTTAGGTTTATGCTTTGGCTTAAGAATACGCTTATAATACTCTTTCACCCCTGATCTTTGTCCCAAGTAGCTAATAAGCACCAGAACAGCCTAACTTAATCTGTCAAATATACTGCGGCCTAAACTACTTTTGTGCAGGTATAAAGTTTGAAACATTACACAGACAGGCGTCTGTAAAAAATTTCTGCTCGCTAAACTGGTAGATTGGGCCAGCCATTAAACGCACCATTTACAATCAGGCACTCCACCGTATTGACACAATATCATCATTTCTGGAAGCGAGTAACCCATTTGAACCAGTTCTGGTCTGCTCAAATCCGCCAAAATATACCGAATCATTTCGTCAATTTGTGCTTTTAAAGCTTGTACTGTCATTTGCGGCGGTTTCAGTGAACGTTGCGAAGATTCATCGTTACCCGGTCCAGCTAAATCTGTATGTTCCGAGTTCTGCAATATAAAGTAAGCTAATGGAATATGACGCGACTATTAAGCCAAACCGAAAACCAGCGATAGCTTTTTAAAATATAATTGAACGGTTACATTGGCCCATAATGTAAAGATCAGAGGCGGAACGTTTTACTGCGGGACTCAAAAAGAGTAAGTTTACGCTAGAGTAATTTTTTGTTTAGATTAGGCTTACGTTTAGGCCTAGGCTTAGGAATATGTTTATAATACTATTCCGCCCCTGTTCTTTACATTGGCCGTTACCTTTATACAGGCATCATGTCTCGATAAATTAAAACTGCTCTTGCGACTTGCTGCAACTTCAAATTTCGTACCCTAAATCCCCAAGACAACAGTACAGTGCAAAAAATGCTGAGTCAAATTGACTTACTCCGAAATATGCTCTACGGGACTGCACAAACTGATTCAAATTCGACTCCACCACCATTAAATTAGAATCACTAAGTCGCACGTTTGATTTTGGCGGAATCGAATTTGACTCTCAGTTTGTGTGATCCCGTAGAACCTATTTCGGATAGAGAGTCAATTTGACTCACCATTTTTTGCAGTGTAACAAATTGGTTACTTACCACGTCGGCGTAATTGATGCTGTGTTCCAGTACTTCTTTTATATCATTTGTAGCTTTGGCAACCTGAAATACGAAATTTTATTAATCTCTGTTTCAATCTGATCTCGAATATTTGTAGAAAAATGGTTTTCGTGAAATCAGGAATTTCGACTGTTTGGGGTGATTATTACCAAGTATGAAACCGTTTTCTGGTTTAAGTGAATTATTGCAAAAGCCTAAACACAGCAGAATATATAATCACCTGTTTCATTTACCGTAAGACTGATTCAATAATAATTTTGGTTCAGACTGGACGTTAACTCCATTAAACGGTATTAAGAATGGCACGTATTTCCAAATGCGTGTAGAACCTATCGGCCAATGTAAACAGAGGTGGAACAGTATTATAAGCATATTCCCAAGCCTAAAGCCTAAGCCTAAGCGTAAGAATGAGCATATTCCTAAGCCTAAGCCTAAGCCATGCAAAAAAAAATAGTCTAAAACTTAAGCCTGCTCTATTCTAGTCGCACAGAAAAACGTCTCCCCTGATCTTTACATGGGTCAACCTGTCAAATTGCAATACAGCAGCCATTGCACACAATAACTTACAAGCACGCCTTTAGCCACGCCTAAGCCTAACTTAAATCTAAGCATGATTAAAGTGGAACCAGGGCTTCCGTTTAGGCGCTTTTGGTTTGATGTTACGGTTCGTTTTGGGTTTTTATAATGGAAATATAAAAAACACTGGAATAGCCGTCTACAAAGGTCCTTGACCAAACTGGACAATTTTTCACAATAGTGCGAGCAGTATTACGTGGACGACCCAAAAACATACCTCAGTTTTGGTCAAACAACTGTAACCACCCATAAAATCAATGCACGTTTCGCCTAATTGGCATGGACTGCTGGCACATTCATCAATATCTGAAACACTGTAACACTGGTCTTATCAACACCGAGTTTACAAAAATATAGCTGGTAATGAACCTTAGGCAAAACGCGCTCTGCAAACCTACGCTGTAAATTTCAGTGAGTTGATTTAAACTCAGAATGCGTTGAATCACTCAGTCTGAGTTAGGACTATGAGAACTCAGAATATTTGAATTGATTCAATTCGTTCTGAGTTAATTAATCAACTCACCCAGAGTCAACTCTACTCAGAGTAAAGAATCAACTTAACTCAGAGTGAGTTAATGTTTACTGATATTAATTCAAAAATAACTAACTCACTAAATCAATTGATTAATCAACTCATTGGAATTTACAGTGTACATTTTTTTGGCGTTTTTAAAATTCCTGCGGAATCAGGTCCCACTACGTTTATTGTCACGGGTTCGACCAACGAATGTCGCTGCAGACGAATTTGTGCTAATATTTACACTTCTTACAGTGTAACGAGGTTATGAAAGCATACAACGCGCGTTCACTACGAGACGCGTGATTTATGTCACTCCATGCGCAGTTCATAAGGATTGTGTGAACGTCTCAATTGAAATTTCCGACCTCTCTTTAATATATGGAGCCGGAATGTGAACGTAGCTTTCAACGATTGACTTACCAGTATCGCACAATTTTCCTGTCATTCCCGTAACGCATTCGCATTTAAAGTCAACGTGAAGATCAACGCAAGTTGAAAGCGCGTGACACGGTTTAGCTGCACATTCATTGGTTGCTTAAAGTGGAAAAAATAGCTAAATCACGGAAATATCGCTAAACTCTTGTATAAAGTGTAAAGTTCTATTCACACGTGCAAGTTTTTGCTGCCAAAACTTGCAGCTGCAAATCGCACGCAGAACTTGCGTTTTTTCATCAGCCAATGAGAAAGCGGACGCAATAAATTCAGTGAACTTGAATGGTTGTTCACACGCGTGAACAAAATTCGTAACTATAATTTTCAATGAATTATTTTCATCTGCAACGTTTTTCGAACGCGATTTTGGACAAAACTTGCAAGTGCAAGTTGCAAGCAATTATATTTTGTTTCAAAACAATCATTGCTGCTGCTATTACGGCAAGATTGACATAAATGGGGGCTCCCCCCAAAATTCCAGGATGGGGGACCCAAAATCGCGAACCAGAAGCCAGACGCATTTTAAAACTTAAGCGGTTTTTGTTGCAATCGGTCATTGTGGGGGCCCTTTCAGGGGTGGGCGCCACCTTCCGGTCTTATTTGAATCAAGTCCTGTCAGCAGATTCGCGTTTGCACACAGAAGTTAAGTTTTGAAACTTTTTACATTTTATGACTTCAAAATTAAGCACTTGAGTATCTTGGAATTGAATTTGAGGCAATTTGTTTACAAAAATACTCAGTCGTTTGTGTCTCACATATTTGAACATATTTCAAACGTACAGTTCGACCGGCCAATGTTACTTTAAGGGTGTGTAACAGTAGATTAAGCGTATTCCTAAGCCTCAACTTAAGCGTTGCAAAAATGAGTTCATAAGCCTAAGCCTAAGCAAAAAATGTAATCTAGAACCTAAACCTACTCTTTTGTAGAACCACCAGAAACCTGGACGCCCCTTAAGGTTACATGCGCCGTTTGACCTATAATTGTGTATTATTATTTAAAGAACCGATACGGTAATCAGGGTATTTGGTTGAGTGTCCGCTTCCCAAGCGGAAACAGACATTCTGAGCGTATCGTAGTGTTTCAAATTTCAGATCTGAAGTTGAGCGTCAGGTTATCTAATTTCAGTTTGTATGAAGTGTGAAATAAGCATTTTTTGGCTACGCTGTAGCAGCATTTCGCTCGCGTTGACGATTTGACTTTCAGTCAGATACACTTGTTCATTTATATTGCAAACAAGGTTGCAAAGAATTTATGACAAATCGATTCAAATTTGAAAGTTTTGTGTCGATTGACAAGAATGGTTTGAAATTTACCAACTTCACAATATTCGCCAATCCAGCCAATAGGACACACGCATGCCAATACATCACCCGCCTGCTTACACGCTCCGCCGTTTTTGCATGTGAACGATGCGTTATTGCAATTTGAAATCAACAATAAAATACGGCGTTTACAAAGATAAAATTCGCCTTTAGCCGGGCCAGTAGACAAGGTACGTAGAGGGAGGGCTGAGTCCCCCTGGAAAACTTTTGCCCCCCCAGAAAGTTTTAAACCTTGCTTGTAAGTCATTGAAAACCCTTGAATGCCCCTCCTGAAAAACATTTAGCCACCCAGTAAAGTGAGATGGCTACGGGCCTGGCCTAAGCACATTAGATACCGTAAAGATAATGCGGGATTCTCGTTATAACCAGGGCAGCTTCGGGCATGTTTCGTTCTTTTAACTATTGGCGTAACATTTTGTCTGCTTATCAACCTTATACCGTAATCCAAAATCCACAAATGTCTGCTTTATCGGTCAAGGTTTGAACTTCAATATTTTATATGAAACTTCGTCCTAACCAGAAAAAAGTATACTCAGTAAACCTAATAAAGATGCTAATTTGAGTGTTGCTGGTATATTTTTGGTTGAGTTGCCTTTCTGTATTTCAACAATAAAATTTAAAAGGCCAGCGATAGAGAATTTTTAAACAAGTTGCTCAGTTAATTCATGGCGTCCATGTTACATTAAGGGGCGTCCACGTTTCTGGTGGGTTTATAAAAGAGTAGGTTTAGATTCTAGATTACATTTTTTGCTTAGACTTAGGTTTAGGATTAGAAATACGCTTAATCTACAGTTACGCCCCTTAAAGTAACATTAGCCATAAATGAAATACAAAATTGCTAAAATCGAAATTTTATACTGACTTGCACAATTCGTTGTTGCATCATATCGTTCACCGCAGGCGCAATACCAATTTTCGGTCAATCCATTGCGACATGTTCCACCGTTAAAACAAGGCTCAGAGATGCAATAATCTACTGGTGCTGTCGTTGTATTAGCAACCGCTTTTGTTGTTGTTGTTATTATTGTTGTTGTTGTTGTTGTTGTTGTTGTTGCTTCTAAAACAACTTATTTCCAGAAAACAAATTAGTCAATGTTCTACTTTAGAAGATGCAGTTCGGCGTAATATTGAAACTGTCCAGTTTTTTAATTGTTCCTTATGTCAGTCTCACGTTACTGTTGGTTTGAGTTACACACAAAATGTTTAGACGTTGGTTAAAAGCGCTATAGCGATCATTACATGTTAAATGGACAAGTTATACCGTCATCGGTAGCCTACATAGTTTAGTACTGGATGCTATAGGGCAGGGTTCCAACCGGAACTAGATTTTGTCTGAATCGGAATCGGAATCAAATTTTTCGGTCGGAACCGGTGTCGGAATCCTGAATTAAGTTTTAGTAATTCTATTAAAAAGTTAAAGGTGTATGACTTTTAACTTTTGTTGCAGTATGCCTGTTTCCGTTACTGTTCACAATTTCAGTAAAAATTGTTTATATTGCTGACGGAATACACGTAACAACTCGGAATATTTACTAAGAAAAAACCAACAGAATAATTGCAAATGAACGAAATGAACCGAAACAAGCAAAATCTATGTTCAATTATCTTCAAAACTAATAACCGAAAAATCGGAAATCCGGTTTCGGAACAGCAGTCAGCCGGAATTGGAATCGGAAGTCAAACTTTGCCAGAATTTTAGTCGGAATCGGAATTCCGATGGGTATCTAAGAAACGATGTCCAGATACCTAAGTAAAAGACGTTCGGACGCAAATAAATTTCATATTTTGAAATGCACTAAGATATCTTAAACATTTGAACCAATAGGAACCAGTCGGTAATGTCTGTCCTTTACATCGTGTTTTTTGGCGTGAAAATTCAAGTTTTGACGGAAAATTCAAAATTTGCTGAAAACTTCAAATTTTGGCGGAAAATTTTTATTTTGGCGAGAAATTCAAATTTTGGAGTCAAATTTTGGCGAAAAAATTCAAAATTTGGCGGAAAAATTCAAATTTTGGCACGAAAATTATAGTTTCTACGGAAATGGCTTTATATAGCTCTTACTTTTTGCATGCGGACATTTTTCAAAAACCAAACTATATACGAACAATTCGTGAAAAACAAAACTGCATAGACATAGTAGCTAGCAAAAATTGTGTCAGCTCGGAGTTACTAAGAATAATACCAATATCAGCTGTAAATTACCGTAGCATGAAGGAGCTGAATCGTTGAAATTGTGATCTGATTGACACGTGATAGTTGCACTGCCAATCATGTAATAGTTTGCGTCACAAGAATATTCAACCGTTGTTCCCGCATAAGTTGGTATGACATTTTGGTTGAAAAATCCATTACTGATTGGTGTTGGTGTACATGTTGCTAAATTGACTATTGATCATGTGTGTTTAATTAAATAAATTCCAAAAACGCATACAATTACTATAAGCTTTACTAAGAAATCGGCCAATGTTTACTTTTAGGGGCGTAACAGTAGATTAAGCGTATTTCTAAGCTTAAGCCTAAGCCTAAGCCTAAGCCTAAGCAAAAAAATGTAATCTAGAATTTAAGCCCACTCTTTTATAGACCCACCAGAAACATGCACGATCCTTAAAGTAACATGGGCCAAGAAATCAATCAGTTTGGTATGAAAGCCTTCATTAATTGTAAAGTACACGTTATAACTGCGGTAGCTTGGAACATATTTTGCCTATACTTACAACAGTAGGTCATTGCTGCGCTGTAAGCGACGCTGTTTTACCCTGTATAAAATTTTATGAAAGTAAACTTTGAGTTTTTCATTTACGTCTGTTTCCACAAACTTTACTCGGAAATGTAAACTTTCGTTACAAATCACTTCACAACTCGTTTGCTGCTACATTTTCTAACGTTTCAACACTTTTTAGTTTCAAATTTTTAAAATATCCCATTTTGCCAAAATTTTGGAATATCATATTGTGTTTGCGTGATGCATCATTCAGGTTATACTGTGCTCGCTAATGTCAAAAATGTGCCACCATTTGAATACCTAGCTAATTTACGAACACTCTCAAAATGTCCAAAATTGTAGCTAGCTATACAAATGGCATGCAAAATAAAGCGACCGAGCAACAATAGTGTGTAAAAAAACGTCACCGTTTTAAAGCACAGTGCAAATTGTGCCGTCAATGTTTAGAAACTGCAGGGTTTAAAATTTTTGTTAATCTTTCAAGTTTTGGCCCTGAAAACTTAAATTTTGGCGGGAATTTCAAATTTTAGCGGGAAATTCAAATCTTGGCGGGAAAATTCAAATTTGGCGTTAAAATTCAAAGTTTGACGCGAAAATTCAAATTTTGACCTGAAAATTCAAAGTTAAGCGTGTATCAAATTTTTCGGTAAATTCAATTTTTGGCGCAAGAACAAAAGCCGTTGTCAAAATACCCAATTGAGGATGTTCATACCACGACAAATGGGCACTGATTCGTTAAAATAATGGTTCCGTTGACATTCGATGACTGGACTTCCAATCAAGTGATAGGACGTATCGCAACTGTACGTAACGCGAGTACCGGCATATGTTGGCGTATATTCTTGGACAAATGTTCCAAAACCAATTGACGGTGGAGTGCAAATTGCTAAATGTGATATTTCAATGCGTTTCAAAGAAATATAATATAACTTGATTTATGCGAAACGTAACCGATTTGTTTTGTTATATTTTTAAGCCCATTTTACGCAAATAGTTTTTATGAGAATAACTCGGGCGTCAGGGTAACCTATCGCTGTCGTCCCTCGATGAGAGCAGGCGAATCCGACGAACGCCGCATACACGGAGGCGCAAGTGAAACTTAAACACCGCTCGATGTGGGCAGGCGGACCAGATTTAGGTCGCCGCTAACTCTCAAACGGAGCCGGCGATAGAAACACGCTTAACTCTGGCGAAAGCTGTAAGAATAAGCAACTAGCGAAACACTTGCTTTTAGACGCACCAAATTGTATTTTGAAATATAAACTAAACCGTCACAATTTTTGAAGAATATATTCTGAGAAATGCAAGAAATTTGAACAATAATATATAAAAAGTTGCACACCAAACATAAATTAACATTTCCAAGAGTCCTTTAAGTTCGCTTACAATCTGTTGTTTAGACATTGTCGTAATCATTATTGCCGTTATTACTATAATCATGATTATTAGCACTATTCGGAGGGTAACAGAAATGTCAAGTAGCGATGGAATACGTTCAGTATTAATTTTAGGATAGATAGGAGGTTGATGCCAGGACAGTTTTGTTTATATTCCATAATGCCGTTCGGTGCGCAAAAACAAGTGTTTTGCGGATACTGGGGTAGTCAGTTGCAGGTTTGCGCAAACTTTGTACCATCAACGTTTTGCCAGTTGCTCATTTTTACAGCTTTCGCCAGCTCCTACACTCGAGCGTCGAGTTATGTAGGCCCATGTAAAGATCAGGAGCGGAACGTTTTTCTCTGGGATTTCAATAGAGTAAAGATTAAACTTTAGACTAACTTTTTTGCTTGGCCTAGGTTTAGCCTTAGGAATAGGCTTATTTTTACGCATAGTCTTAAGCTTAGGAATACGATTATAATACTGTTCTTCCCCTGTTCTTTACATTGGCTGTGTGTTTCTTCCGCCGGCTTCTATTGTGAGCTAGCGGCGACCTAAGTCTGCTAATCCTACCAGTGTCGGATCCAGGATCTCAAAATGGGGGGGGGGGCAAAATTTGACAGGTAATAAACTTACTTTTGACCCACACACAAAGCACGAACTATTGTCACAAAATTGCTACATAATTTTTGTCGAGATGCTGTTGGGGGGCACGGCCGGGGTGTCCCCCATGGATCCACCATTGTAGGAACTCGTCACGCGCAATGATACACGACCACTCCGCCTTTTGTTATAAATTATTACGTGGCTTTGCCTTACAAAGTCTCCTCAGGACGAGAAAGTTTCTTTTGGGTTCGAGTGCCAACGTGATAATCTAGCAGTGGTGCTTTCTGTCATCGAATCCCAGTACTTAAAATCTCAGTTTGAGATTAAAACAAATTCGAATGAAATTGAAAATATTCATGTGGCTAAAGAGTTAAATCGTTCGATTTGTAAACTGAACGCTCACCTCGGCAAACAGGCGGTGCAATGTCATATCGGCCATCGGGCGTACAAGTAACGATAGGATCTCCGATCATATGATAGTTAGGGTCGCAAGTGTAATTGACTGCAGTGCCGTTGGTGATAGGATTTTGTGAGTGGACATACGTTGAATTTTGAACTTCACTTGGCGTAGGACATACAGCTATAATGCAAAAATAAAATCGCCTAAATTCAAGCAATACACGCCATCAAAAGCGCCGACAGTCATACAGCCAGCATAATTTTCGCAGCCGTATGCTGAACATACCAGCAATTAGTAATTTACTGAACACAACTTGTAACGCCTGCAATCAATTTTGCAAACCAGAAATATGCATTGCTTCGCTCAGGTTAAAAGGTTTATCTGCTGGTGATAGGCTGTATGAAAAAATATCACAATTGGTAGGTGGTACACAGATTTAAACGGACGGCTCCTACGCTTACTCTACACTACGGGACCGACTGGGTAACTGGTTCCGGTTAAATATCCGGCAAAAGCCTACATCACTACCGGATATTGCGGTTGCTGCCTCGAACAAGTCAGAACTACTATTTTGAATGTAATATCTACATTTGAACGCAAATCAAAAAGGTTACGTTTTTTGACACTGAAATACATGGAATGATCCAAGTTAAAGTTTTAATTTCGTAAACTAAATACTTTAGCGCTTTAATGCGACTCGAATAGTGTCAACAATGCGCAACTTTCTAGATGCCATATCCAGGTGCGGTTGTTATTTCGGTAATAAATTTACTAACCGGATCTGGTATCCGGAACAATTAATACCTAAATCGATCCCTTGTCTGCGCCTAAATATCATTTGAAGTTGAAATCTGAAACATCCAGTATTTTACGATTTGCGACAAACCACAAGCGTTCCAAAAATTGATTATCTTATTCTGTATCGCCTGTTTCGACGTGTGTAAGACGACACCGAAAATTAATTTCAAAAAATAATTTGCGTTTTAGTATAGAAACAACAACCCTTTTGAAACCGTACTGCTTACCAGTTGAAACCAAAAATACCTGCACAAAATGGAACTCCAACATTAAACGTTCCATTCAAGCATCGAAGTACTGAATCACCGAGCATGTGATACCCACTGTTGCAAGCGTAAATCACTGAAGACCCGCTGTAAACGGGTACCGTCGACTGTGTGTAAGTGCCGTTGGAGATTGCAATCGCCGGGCAAACGGCTACAATTTATCAACAGGTTGCTCGTAAAATGCCGAATAGGTCGCCAGTTCCCAGAAGAGCATACTATGAGCACCAGCGTGCAAACCGTATATACGTAGTAAATACATAATGTATTGTGTCCCGCAGACCTTAAACCATTGTCGCCAAACCTACTTTAAAGCAAATGTTGCCATGCCTGTGCACATATACCGGTATAAGAAGTTGTTGCAATGACCGCGTGGTATAATGGTTGCATGCTTGGCTCGAGCGCAAGAGGGCCGAGGTTCGATTCCCGGCGTGGTCGTTAACTTTGGGCAGAACTTCAAACAGGGGTCGTGCAGACCGTATAGTACCAACACACCCTAAGTCAACAAGAAGTACATTTGACAAATTTTGTATAACAAATAAAAATGTGCGTTACTGGTGCACGCAGCCGTGAGATGGAAACAGACAAAGTTTGGCTGCTTTGACCGTGAAAGTAGTTTGAGTTCATTTGACGTAAATCTTGATATTTTTTCGTTTCAAGGTTCAACAAAATATAATTTGATATCTGAGTATTGGACGCAAACTAAAGTTTCGAACCGTCCCTAAAACGGGTGTTCATGACTGGTAAATGCGGAACAAATTGAGTGGTTAGGCAATTTTGTTGGATTTTGCTTCCTGCTTTGATGACGTCAATATTTCTTTATCCGGCTTTGATGACGTAAATATTTCTTTATCCGGCTTTGATGACGTAAATATTTCTTTATCCGGTGTAAGACGCAATTTAAATAAGTTTCGGCCAAACAAAGAATTGGTCGCCAATATTCGGTTATTATACAGTTTTAAGCAATACACAGAGACGAGCAAAACCAAACCCGTACATAGGATCCCGTCTCGGTGCAACATAGTAAATTTTCTTATTTTGGATCCTCTCAGAAAAAATGAAAACCAATGTTTTCCAACATTTCACAAGATAAAGGCATTGCTAAAACTTTTATGAAGAGTAATTTCTGAAATAGAACTTTCGAGACGTCTAAATACAGCATGATTTTGCTCAAATTGCAGTATGCCAAAATTGGTTCATTTTTACATTTGTGTGTTAGCAATAAAGGCCGTAAAGCTTTAGATATTAATTTACCTGAACATGTTGGTTTTGTACCGTTAAACGTGTGATTTGATAGACACGCCAGAGTTGGATCACCAATCATATGATAGTTTACATCACAAGCATACGTCACAACGGTTCCTTCAACGACAACGGTTGACTCCTGAGCGAATGTTCCATGCGGGATAGGCTCTGTGTTGCAGACAGCTTAAACATGCAGGTTAACAAAACAATTCATATGCGGAATGTTTGCGAGTTGGCATCGGTTATTCTAAAAGTAGTAAATAGGCGCTGTACTGCAGACTGCTAAAACAGTAGACGTTTCACGAACAATGCTATAAGGCGTATGCGAACGTGTCGAACTCAACATTAAAAAATATATCATTGTTTGTATTGTTGAATTTCAGGCAACTATAGGAATATATATGTATATATATATATATATATATATATATATATATATATATATATATATATATATATA
>JASANG010003590.1:0-32022 GCA_030248215.1 Enoplolaimus lenunculus
ACGCTGCGTTCGTTCGCTCAATAAATGTTTGCCGGGAACATGTTGCTCATGAAGATAGAGTCAGGACATTTGTATTTACATATATAATATATAATATATTTATATACAGATATATATGTAGCATATATACACAAAAAAATATATGAATATATACAGCGGCTGATTCAGAAATTTCTGACAAGGGGGGGGTGTGTGCAGGTTGGGTTTTCGCAAAAAATTTCTAAGGGGTAAAATAAAATTGTAAGGCAGGGAAACCGTAACCATTTTACCACAAAAAAATTCTGAGGGGGAATTGTAAGGTTGGAACCTTTACCTTATCGCAAAAAAATGTTCTGACGGGGGCTTGCGCTTCCTGTCATCCCTTTGGCAATCGCTAGTATATATTTATGTATGTGTAAATATTTAAGTATATATATATGTATATCAAGTGTATATATAAGTATGTACGTATATCTGTGTATGTGTATAATATACAAGTGTATATACGTGTATGTGTATATGTGTATATATATGAAAATATGAATACTTGTGTATATGTGTATATGTGTACATATATGTGTTTCAAATATACCTTCCAAATGAGCAAGTATACAGTATTGTTTTCAGTGGCCGGATCCTGGATCTCAAAATGGGGGGGGCCCAAAATTTCACAGGTAATAAACTTACTTTTGACCCATACACAAACCACGAACTATTGTCACAAAACAACCAATGGCGGATATCCATGGGGGGGCACCCCGGCCGTGCTCCCCAACAGCATCTCGACAAAAACTATATAGCAATTTTGTGACAATAGTTCGTGGTTTGTGTATGGGTCAAAAGCAAGTTTATTACCTGTGAAATTTTGGGCCCCCCCATTTTGAGATCCAGGATCCGCCACTGAAAACAATACTGTATACTTGCTCATTTGGAAGGTATATTTGAAACACATATATGTACACATATACACATATACACAAGTATTCATATTTTCATATATATACACATATACACATACACGTATATACACTTGTATATTATACACATACACAGATATACATACATATTTATATATACACAGATATACATATATATACTTAAATATACACATACATAAATATATACTAGCGATTCCAAAGGGGGGACAGGGGGCGCAAGCCTCTGTCAGAACATTTTTTGCGATAAGGTAAAGGTTCCAACCTTACAATTCCCCCTCAGAATTTTTTTTGTGGTAAAATGGTACGGTTCCCTGCCTTACAATTTTATTTTACCCCTTAGAAATTTTTTGCGAAACCCAACCCGCACACACCCCCCGTCAGAAATTTCTGGATCAGCCGCTGTATATATTCATATATTGGTATATATCTACATATATCTGTATATAAATATATTATATATTATATATGTAAATACAAATGTCCTGACTCATCTTCATGAGCAACACAATATTTACCAGTCGTAGTGGGACATTTATTGAGCGAAGCTCGAACGCACGTAAGCAATTAAGCTAATATGCAAATTAGCTATTAGCTAACTATTCAATTATCGGTTTCGGATGTTTGTAAACTATTATTCAAATTCCTCGCACCCAAAAACTCTTCAGCCACTCTAATAATTTTTGGAATAATTTAAAAAGTCCTAATTTTGTTCTGTCAATTAAGCTAATATGCAAATTAGTTATTAGCTAACTATTAAATTATCGGTTTTGGAGGTTTGTAAACAATTTATTCAGATTCTTCGCACCCAAAAACCTTCAGTAAACCCTAATAATTATGGAAATAATTTAAAAAGTTCTAGTTTTGTCTTGTCAATTAAGCTAATATGCAAATTAGCTATTAGCTAACTATTCAATTATCGGTTTTGGCTGTTTGTAAACTATTTATTCAAATTCCTCGCACCAAAAAACCCTTTAGTGCTGAAATTATATTGCTCTTAACCTTAATAATTAGCGAAATATTGTAAAAAGTCTTAATTTAGGCTTATAAACTATGCTAATATGCAAATTATCTTTTAGCTTACTGCTCATTAACTAATTATGCAAATTAGCCTGTAGCTAATAAACGGCTTAAAATTTTAAAACCCTAATGCGAGCTTAACACACCAGGATAATTGGCTTTCAAACAAAAAAGTTTATCAAAATCGGTTCAGCCGTTCCTGAGATTCTTTTCGGACGGACAGACGGACAGACGGACATCCACCTTTCGACCCCCAAGTACAAAACATAAAGGCTTCGCGAAACTCCGAGCTTCGCTCGGAGTTTCCCTTCGCTCAAATATTTAATAGGTACTTTTTTTATACTTTTAGACCAGAAACCATAGTAAATGATTGGCCGTGCGTCCCATTGGACTCGTAGCCAGAAGATACTCCACCTTGTTTTACGGAAATTATTACTTTCTTAGACAACTTTTACCGTCGCTACAGTCATACGGAGGAACTCCCACATCGTTCACTGGTTAGAATTTTTACCCCCAAATATGATGAGCCGGCTATCGGCTTAATAGGTAGGACCCACAATGGCACCATTTGGCATTTTTTTAGTTTCGACCCACACTGCGCAAATGTGGGAAGTGGGTGAATTCCAGTTGTAAACGGAATAATTTGTTTTCCTGTTTTAAAAACTAGTTTCTAGAGCGAAAATTTTGCGCCAATTTTGCGTTGTTTTTCAGGTGGGGGGCTGCCGCTCCCCCCCGGCGATCTCCCTGTGATTTGAAGGGATGTTAAGCAACGATGGGGTAGGGCTACCGCCCGGCCCCCCAAGTCACCTGCACTACACATTTTACTATTGAAACACCAAAAATTTCTCTGAGTTTTGAACTGTTTTGGCGTTTCGCTTAATACAGGGGAAAGAAGCTGACGGCGGCAGCCTGCCATCCTATTGCGTATCATTTCCAATAGCAGGGGGTTAAGAGGCGGCGCAGCCCCCTCTCCCAAATACCAACTTGGTATGGCGTGGAAAAACTTTTCCGCTGTGGGGGGAGCTACAAAAGTACCCACCAGGCAATCAGTATTTAGCAGAGTGCTCGAGACGGGACGACTGTGTCCATATCCGGTACACTGAGGATCATTGTTATACGTCCAGTCAGCAGTGCTCTAGTACACTTCCTGCCCCAAAAGCTTAAGCCTAATACTAGACCGAGACCTAGCCCTATCCCTAGAAATTCTAAAACGTGAAAATTTCAAAAACTGTAGCGGGGGGGTGCATTACAAGTCTGCATTAACGAACACTATATGAATTATACACAAGTTACCATCATACATCGATTTTTACCACAAACGTATTTTCAATCATACTTATCCGCATTGTGGTATATTTCACTTTAGTGGTGGATCCAGGAATTTCTAAACTTGGAAGGCCTTCGAAATATAATAGTGAAGGAACAACTCGCGAACGAAGCGATCAAGAAGCCAAACGCCATTTTAGTGCTAAACCTTAAATGTTGGTTTTGATTCTTACTGAGGGGTCTATGTCGAAGTGGCGCCCCCCACACTTTAGATCTGTCAGTGTATTTTAGTACAAATTGACTCTCATGTTTTACCCGGGACGTGTGTACGGACGAAACTTTAGAGTATATATTGCTGCGGTCGAGAAATGTTTATTATTTTTTAAAATGGGTGCATATACAATCTCTCTGATTAAATATTGAGTTCAGAGGGGCGAATATAATATGTGGAGAGATACTGACAATAAAATACCTCCCCCCCGATATTTTTGGAAAGTAGAAAGACTACAAAAAAGTACTTTTATAGCTGGCCCGTAGCCGGGCCAGAGTGGAATTTTTACTCGCGGGTACTCGCGGGTAAACGACGGTCAGGCGCGTAAAAAATTTCAGCCGCGAGTTTTGCTCACGGGTACACGCGGGTAAAAAATTCACATTTTGTACCCGCACCAAACCCTCTCGGGTCAAGGTGGTGCTTAACATAAGCTATTAACTAAGCTGGTTGTCATTGAGCGGTGAAAAAGCAAAAAGTCATGTGCTTTATTTAGTTGGGATTGAAATTTTTGTTGTTTCTAGTGCGCTATCATGTGTAAAATTCTTTGGTGTTTTACAACGCAAAACTTCGTTAAAATGCAAATGACCAGTGATCTTTTTCACGCGCGGGTAAAAGATGGATCGTGGGTAGATGTTTTTACTGTGGGTAGTAAACCGGTGGGTAAAAAATTCTGGCCTGGGTGATGCTCGGGTCGGGTCAAAAAAATCCTTACCCACATCCCACTCTGTAGCCAGGTCACCTTGATAGGCTAAACATTATTCACGAGCGGCATACAAGGGTTTTCGATGACGTACAAGCAAGGCTTAAATATGTCTAAAGGGGATGGCAACAAAATTCACCCAAGAAGGTTGAGCCCCCCGACCGTTCTTAGGCACGCGTGCTTTACAGGCTTTAGAGTGACCAACTAACTTTTATAGCTCGTAAAAAATTTTCGCTCGCTAAGGTTTATACTTCTCGAAATGAAAGTATTGCTACGATGCCTTTGCATAAAGGTTTAATATATAGGAACGTTTCCATGTAACCAGCTTATGCGATGCCTAGGTATAAGTTTTGAGAAAACTCGGAACTTGAAATCTTTAGTTAAAAATTTGGGCCAATGTTACTTTTAGGGCCGTATCAGTGTAGATTTAGCGTATTCCTAAGCCTAGGCCTAAGCCTAAGCCTAAGCCTAGGCCTAAGCCTAAGCCTAAGCCTAAGCCTAAGCCTAAGCCTAAGCCTATGCGTTGCAAAAGCGTATTCCTAAGCCTAAGCCTAAGCCTAAGCCTAAGCGTTGCAAAGCGTATTCCAAAGCGTAAGCCTAAGCAAAAAAATGTAGTCGAGAATGTAAGCTCACTCTTTTACAGACCCATCAAAAACCGGGACGGCCCTAAAAGTAACATGGGCCAAAATTTGAATTATTTATGCTCATAATAATTCAACTGCCGTTTCACAATGAAACTAGCAATTTTACAGAACTGATTTATCTTTTTAAAATTTCAGCTTTTCACCAGTTGGCCAATATTAAGACCGCCGTCTTCGACCTGTAAAAATTTCATTAAGATTAATTCAACGAGCGGTCAGTTCAAAAGATCAAAAATTCAAAAATCCAACACACATTTGAGTCAGGGTGCAACCGGAATTACAATTTACCGGAACCGGAACCGGAACCGGAATTTGAAAATTTTACCGGAACCGGAACCGGAACCGGAAAGTGAAAAATGCATTTCACCAAAAATTTCATTTTAATCTTATTTTTTGCTCTATTATTTGTGAAATAACCTTAGTCGAACATAGATATATATTTTATTGCCAAATTATAACACCGGAATTTTTAAATCCGGTAAAAATTTACCGGAACCGGAACCGGAACCGGAAGGTGAAAAAATGCCGGAACCGGAACCGGAATTCCGGTTGCACCCTGATTTGAATAGTACAATTTGTAACAGTATACCGAAGTAATTGCGGTATTCAACTGAATCGGCGAACAATGTGCAACCCCGCCTTCCCAACATTTGCTTGTAGCTGCACATCCGGTTCCGGTAAAAAATCAATATCCTGCTCCGGTTCCGGTATACGGTAAAGTCACTATCCGGTCTCTCTCTTTGGACGGAACAAGAGCATTTCTCGGAGAGGCACACAAAATATTTCAGGCATAAAATTCATTTATCAGGGCTGATCTTATCAAGGGTGGAAGTTCGCCCAAAATGATAATTAAAGGGCCCCATAGATGATATGGAACAAAAATTTGGACGTATTTTTTGTATCAAATCAAACGCCAAACATTAGTTCCAAGCGGATCTGGTTGATGTAATCCGTAGAATCCATATATCTGAGCAACCCAGAGTAACCGCTGCGTTGACAATAACACAGAAAACCTCGCGAGCGAAGCGAACGACAAGCCAGCCGAATTTTTTATTCAATCTCAAGACCACCTTTCAATCTGGGGGCACCCTGAATATACGGCACTTCCCCCCCAATTGAACGTTATGAAAAAAGCTTCGGCCGCTCCTACAGTATACCTAAAATAACCAATCCTGAATGCTTATTTCGATCTGGAAACAACTTTTGAACCCAGTCAATTTTGATTGGATAAATCGCAAAAAGCTGGCAATTAATATTCGCTTAATTTTTGACACGTATCTCAAAATCAGCTCCGATAGTCGTTACAAAAGCAATAACCTAAACCAATTTTCCAACAGTCCCGTTGATTTTGTACCAATCATACAGGGCCACAACTACGGCTCGTTACCAGGGGGGGCACCGCGACCGCTTACCCTGCGGACATCTTGCCGTCTCATTGGCCAAAAACCTTCTCAATAACATTAAACGCATTGCATGTTGGAAAAATTATTCTCGCCCCCTTTGAAAATGTTGCATCATCTACTGCTGGTTCCTGGACTGGCTCGGTCCGTAGCCAGAGGAGGGCCAGCGGCTTCGGTCCCCATGAAAGAATTTGTGGCAGAAATACGGAATCTGGATGCCGCTAGGAATTGAATAAAAACTCCATCGAATTTAGGCCCCCTTAAAAAATTTTCAACCATGCTTTTGTAAGTCATCGAAAACCCTTGTATGCCCCTCCTGAAAAATGTTTAGCCCCTTCTAGCAAGCTAAGCTGAACTAGAAAAATTACGCCCCTCCCCCCCAGAAAATTTTCAACCTTTCTTGTAACTCAGCGAATTCCCTTGTATGCCGCTCTTGAAAATTTTTTAGCCCCCCCCTCCCTAGAAAGGCGAACTGGCTACAGGCCCTGGGACACAGGCTGGGGTGGTCACAATTGAAACAAATCACACCGTGGAGTCGTGGCGCCCGCGGCAACAGTGGTATTTTTAAAAACGAATCTTTTGAGCAAAACGCTGTCACTCAAAACGATCTCAAAACCCACAGCAAGTTTGTCATTACATTACTGGCCTTAGAGTCTCGATTGACTTCATAATCCGGTTGGGTCGGAGTCACGTGGCACGTTTTGGATTTGTGATTTAAAATTCTAAAACCAAAATGGTACCTAAAGCTAAAAACGCGGCCGTTCCGCCGCCGTTGTAGGGGTCAGTGACGCACGGCCAGAGCAGCCACCCGTCATACCGTCCATTTGGGGGGCCCCACCCCTAAAGGGGCCCCCACCCTAACCGGTTGAAACAAAAACCGCTTATGTTTTAAAATCCGTCTGGCTTCTCGCTCGATTCGCTCGCGAGTTTCGGGGCCCCCACCCTGGAATTTAGGGGAAGCCCCCACCCCTGCCTGCTCCGACACTGTAGTGACGATAAATATCCGCTTCTCTACGGACATATCCGTTTTCCTTGGCTCCAAAAGTTGTTGGACCAGCGATTAAAAGAATTCTATGTTCAGAAAATTATCCCTTGTGTGACTAAGAAATGTTCTTACCACCACTCGCACAACAATTCTTACTGGTTACAGTTTTGGTTTGGTCAAAAACGAAAGTTGTAACCAGAATGCGATATTTTTTGGGTCCCAAGGAAAGAAGAAGACCTTAGAAACAGGAAAAAGTTGAACTTTTTAAAAACCAAAAAATTTGCATGTGAAATGATCAGGGAATGTCATGCGAAGCTCAAATATGCAAAAATTTCAAAATATTTTTGGGCGAACGGCACGTTCGAGAGGTAACCGAAATGACTGCATACACGTGCCTACTAAATCAAAAATCGACCGGATAAAAACCGACATTCATATTCGTCTCCGGCTTCATATCCGGCAAAAAAAGCCGACACCTGTATACGGTTCCGGTATCTGGTATAAACCTACCAAACACAGGATATTTGCAGTTGTGATCCCGAGTATCATAAAACTGCATTTTACATGTTGACATTCTAAACATTTTGCTGTGACCGCATTCCGGACAAGTCAACACAAGCTTAAGTTTGACAATAAAGTGAAATGAGAAAAATCCAAGTTAACACTTAATTTTAAACCGGTAAACATTAAACTTATGGTTTGTATATCTAAAATACTATCGATAGTCCCGGTGGCACCGAATCCACAATTTCACCGAATCCGAATCCATTGCTAATTGGCTCGATCCGAATCCAAAAGCTTACATTTAGCAAATTTCCGATATATCGAGATAATTTGTTTCACAATACCTACTTAATAAACTTAGAACATTGCTTTTCGACCTATAAAACTAATAACATTTATTGTTCCAGCAAACCGACGTTTTTCACAAACCCAATCATTTCGTGACCGACCCCAGTTCTAAGATTTGTGACCCGAAACAAAAAAATATTAATTTGTATAACAAGTTATTTAAAATTTTTATTATCTAAAAATGTAAGCATATATTGCCAAACATTGTTGGATTCGGCTTTTTCACAACCGCGCCCGAAACACAAGTTTTTCCCGAATCTGAATATGAAGTTTTGTTACCACTTTGCAACAGTGCAACAAATTTAGATGCTATATCCGGTTAACATCCGGATCCGATGAAATAATCTACTATCGAGCTCCGGTTTCGGTATCCGTTAAAATGAAGGCTAATGTAAAGAACAGGGGCGGAACAGTATTAAAAGCATACTAAGCCTAAGCCTAAGCCTAAGAATAAGCGTAAGAATGAGCATATTCCTAAACCTCAGCCTAAGCCTACGCCTAAGTCAAGTATAACAATTAGTCTAAAGCTTAAGCTTACTCTATTACAGTCCCACAGAAAAACGTTCCACCCCTGATCTTTACATGGGCCAAAATCAATATCCGGTCAGTCTCTGGTAGTACCAGCATAAACATAATTTTGGTTTACAGAACGGGATCAAGGATATGCAAACAGTGGCGTACTGTAGTGAGCTCGCTATGTATGACGGGCGAGACGGAATCGGTGGTTCCGTACTGTCAGTTATTTTTTAATCCAACCATTTTCTATGGTTTAAGTCAAAGGGCAACCGGAGGTGAAAATACCGGAGCCGGAGGTCAACAAAATTTGCAGGAGCCGGAAGTGAAACCGGCATTAACTTCTGTACTGAGCTTAATTTGGCCTACGAAGTGTAAGAAATCTAGTCAGGATAATCAGTGTTTATGGACTAATCAGTAATTTTGGCTTATATCAATTTACAATCTATAAAAATAGACTCCTATTGATTCATACTTCAAAATTAGGTAATGGACTTCATTGCCATTGCCCCCAGGGTTCCAACAGCAACTAAATTTTGCCGAAACAGGGACAGGAATTAAATTTGTTTGCAGGAAGCGGAACAGGAACCGAAATTTGAAATAATTTTCATTACCGAATTACTGTTGGATGTTTTAGAAAACCTGAAAAAATGGCTTTAACGAATTTTCAGCTATTTCATCATCAAGTTTTCTGAAAACACAACACGCACAGTTTATTAACAAAATTGAATTACAAAAACACTCATGTCGAAATAACAATTTGTTAACGACAAAGTTTCCAATGTTTAAATGATTAGGCATAATTTGCCACAAAACCATAAAAATTCCAATTCCTGCATCTTTGAATGCAGGAACACGAACACGAACAGGAATTGTATTTGTACAGGAATTCCAGCCAGAACAGGAATTCCGGTTCTACCCTGCACCCCACCTATTCAAGTCACTTCAGTAATAGACATGTAGCGATACAGATATATACCCTTACCCCTAATTGGTGAATAGAAAACAAACACAAGAGCATACAGAATTTAAGTTTCAATTTTACAAAGATGTCAAAACATTTTCTCGCTCGCTACACCCGCACCACAAAACAACTCTTACATGATATTACACTCTCCAAATGAAATCCAAACCGCACCCACTGTATCCTAATTCTGGCCCATGTATAGAACAGGGCTGGATCGTTTTCCGGAGGGGTTATAATAGAGTCAGTTTAAGCTTTAGACTAATTTTTTGTTTAGGCTTATACTTGCGCTTAGGCTTAGGAATAGGCTCATCCATACGCTCAGGTTTAGGAATAAGCTCATCCATACGCTCAGGTTTAGGAATAGGCTCATCCATACGCTCAGGCTTAGGCTTAGGAGTATGCTTATACTACTGTTCCGGCCTTGTTCTAATACATGGGCCCTAATTCTTGTATGTAAAACAATCGCCAACAATTAACTTCCCTCTACTCATGCCCGTATCCAGCTCTCCTTGCTTGCGGGAGTCTAAACATTTTTCTATAAGGGCGGATTTCGATGACTAAACAAGCAATGTTGAAAACGTTCTAGGGTCGGCCAAAATTCTTCCAGGTGGGCAAAGGCCCCATGTGCCGCCCTCCAAGCTGCGGACCCGTCCTTACTTGTTTGTGTTCTTACATCTTTTGGGCAGGGAAATAAAAAAACCAGTATGACACATAAAACGAATATATAATATAACCCAGTAAATAGACGACATAGCTAACAGAAAGAGCCCCTAAGCAACAACAACACCGTTGTATATACTGACTGTATTACCCATCAATATACATACACACATAAATACATACATATATACATACATATTTATACATACATATATATACATATAAACACATACATATATCCATACATATACATACATACATATTTATACATACATATATACATACATATATACATACATATATATACATACATATATATACATACATGTATACATACATACACATATATACATACATATACATATATACAAACATATACAAATATATGTCTATATACACATAAACATATATTTGTATATTTTTAGTATATATAGAAATCCTAGAGGTATATACTCTCTGTTCTGGTATTCAGTACACGTCTGCGCAGTATTCCCGTTCAATAATATTATGGTTAGTCGTAGCTGTAAAACTAGAAGGATAAATAGTGAATGAGATACCACGATCGGCATACCGGCACCGTAAATATTTTCACACAGCGGCCTCCGTTTCGGGCCCGTAGTCAGAGGGGACCGGCCCACAACCGTCCCGGTGAACAATTTTGGCGTCTTTGAAAATTTTTAAGCTTGCTTGTAAGTCACCGAAAACTCCCAGGTATGGCCCTTGTGAAAATTGGTTAGCTTTTGCGGTATTTTTTACAATTTTAGGGGCTTGCCGATAGCCTTGTAGTCAGAGTGGGCGTGTGGTTCCGGCTACCTTCTAGAACAGTGATAGCCTTTCATTTTTTAACGTTATTGCCCAAACAGCTGGCATTTGGGCCTCAAATACGATTTTGACAATGGTTGCATATTTGAGCTTCTTTATAATTTTCCCTGAGCATTGCACAACCAAATTTGAATTTTTGAAAAATTCGATTTTTTGGCATTTTATAAATTTTTTTCTTGATTGGACCAATGGTTCACAAGTTTATGGTCGATTAACTGATTCCGTGTTTCATCGTTTATCGAACTTTTCTGGTCCACCGCTGGCTATTATTCAGTTGCAACTATACTGAATAAGTACAAATCGCAGAGCAAATCTTCATCGCGTTTACATGGAGGCAGGATTACGTACACTGCAAAAAAGGAAAAATAACTCCCTCCAAAAAACTCTACGGGACCACACAAAAAAAAATACCCCCAAAACCCAAGTCTGTCAGAGCCGAATACCAGTTTGTGTAGTCCCGTGTCTCGAGAGGAGTCAATTTGACTCCCCATTTTTTGCAGTGTACAAGTTGTCAGAGCCGACGAGTTGTCTGGGTCGGCAAGTTGTCGACGTCGGCAGTTCGTCGAGGCGACAGGTTCTCGGGGTCGGCCAGTTGTCGGGGTCGACAAGTTGTCGGGGCGATAAGTTATCAGGGTAAGACGAGATGTCGAGCAATAAGTTGTCAGGGTAAGACGAGATGTCGAGCAATAAGTTGTCAGGGTAGACGAGATGTCGAGCAATAAGTTGTCAGTGTAGACGAGATGTCGAGCAATAAGTTGTCAGGGTAGACGAGATGTCGAGCAATAAGTTGTCGGTTAGACGAGACGTCGGCTGACAAATTGCCGTAGATTTGTTTGAAGGTCAACTGCTGTATTTTTGACAGCTACGGAAAAAATCGTTCCCGTCTTCCTGATCGCGTCCTAAATCACTTTTCAACTTTAGTTGATACCTTGGTCCGGACCCGTAGCCAGAGGGGGCTAGGGAAGCTCAGCCCCTCTAAATAAATTTTGCCCCACCTAGAGAATTTTCAACCTTGCTTGTATTATATATAAGTCGTCGAACACCCTTGTATGCCCTCCCTGAAAACTTTTAACCCCAGTTAACACTGCAGTCCCGGTTATGACTATGATTGTACCAAAACTTATATTTCAATTGAACTGAACAAAATCGCTTATACCTAATTTGTACGCTTTTACTGTAAATTCCAGTAGGTTGATTTTAACTCTGAATGAGATTGAGTGAATCCACTCAGAAGTCTGAGCAGTAAAAATTAAGCCTTTCACAACTCAAACTTCTGAATTGATTGCTCTCATTATGAGTTAACTGCACAAAACTCACCCGGAATTAAAACAACTCAGAATGAGCTGCTAATATGTATTAATATCGTTTAACTCAGAAATAACCAGAAATAACTAATTCTCTATCTGAGTTGAATAACCAACTGATTTCAATTTATGGTATTAGAGGACGCAAACTTTGGCGTGCCAGCTAAACCCTAAAGCCAGGAATGATTAAAGTTTTGGTTTTGAACCAGGTCCGGTAAGAATTGTCATATTTGGTTCAGCAACAATGATTAAAGAGACGCAGCTGTTTGTGCATTAAGGTTCACTGAAGCTAAACCTCTTATGACAAGATAAATCTAAACGCGTGCTCGACATATATCTAAAATACCTTTTAGGTTATAGTTGATACGCCACCAAGAGCCCATGCATAGCACAGGGCCGGAACAGTAGTATAAAACATTCCTAAGCCTACTTCCCTAAGCCTAAGTCTAAGCCTAAGCCCAAGCCAAGCGTAAGGATCAGCCTATTCCTAAGCCTAATGCCTGAGCAAACATTTTGTCTAATGCTTAAACTGACTCTATTTACAGCCCAGCCCCCCGGAAAACTATCCGGCCTGTTCTACATGGGCCCCACCAAGGAAGGAATTATGTTAATTTTTTTATATTTTCGCTAATTTAGCGAGGATGAGTGTTGTTTAGACGATGCGAGTCAAGTGTTTATTGTACTCAAAACTTGAAAATATCATACACACGAATTACGGCCAATGTAAAGAACAGGAGCGGCACAGTATTATAAGCCTAAGCCGAAGCCTAAGCTTAAGCCTAAAGCCAAACAAAAAAATTAGTCTAAAGCTAAATAAGCTTACTCTTGTCTAGTCCCACAGAAAAACGTTCGGCCCCTGATTTTTATTTAACGAGTAAAAACGGTATTTAACATTCCGGAGGTGGAATGAATTTTTCTCGGCATGTATTTGTGTTCTGAGCGGTGTGCAGATTCCGATTTATGATTTCGGTTTTATGGCTGTAGTAATACGGGCCCATGTATAGAACAGTGCTGTGACAGTATGTATAATAATATTCCAAAGCAAGCGTTAGCCTAAGCATAAGGATAAGCCTATACCTAGCCTAAGTGTAAACCTACACGTCAGGACAAGCCTATACCTAAGCCTAACCCTTAAGCAAAAATAGTCTAAAGCTTACGCTTTATAATTTACTGTAGTACTCCGCAAAAACGGACCACCCCGAATGTATGCGTGGGTCGTGATTTCAGCAAAGTCCTGCCCAGGACCCTAACCATTGTTATATTGTCTATTTACCAACTTTCCAAAATTATGATAATCGTCCTTGGAAATTGTGCCATTATCTTTGGTAATTGAAAACGACCTTGTGCCTTCTACAACACTTGTTAATACTAAGCAAGATTCCCTATGGTATATTATCCACTACAGCCTAGCGCACTGTGTAACAATATATTTTAAATTCCAACACAAACCTATTAATGGATTTTTTCAGTCTGGCCCATGTTACTTTAAGGGGCGTCCAGGTTTCGGGTGAGTCTACAAAATAGTAGGTTTAGATTCTAGATTTCATTTTTTGCTTAGACTTAGGCTTAGGAACTCATTTTGCAACGCTTTGGCTTAGGCTAGGCTAAGGAATACGCTTAATCTACTGTTACGTTCCTTAAAGTAACATTGGCCTATTTCTCTATAGGGTCATTAACCCTCCAGAGAAAACTCGTCCCGCGTCCTCGGCTTTGTTTTATTGGCCAAAATATAGAACAGGGGCGAAACAGTAACATAAGCATATTCCTATAAGACTAAGCCAAGCCTAGGCCTCAGAATGAGCTCATACGAAGCCTAAGAAAAAAGTCAAAACCTCCTTAGTTAATTCAGACCCACAAACGTTCCGCCCCTGATGTTTACATGGGCCGTTTCATTGAACTCAACAAAAAATTGTTTCATTATAAAAACCGCTCGGATAAAACAAACACAAACCCCGTTCGTTTCGTTTTGCCAGCAAACAGCATAATAATTTGTCTACAAGATTATCCCATTATCCTCGATCACTATATACAATTGCTAATGTAAAGAACACGGGCGGAACAGTATTATAAGCATATTCCAAAACCTAAGCCTAAAATCTAAGCTTAAGCCTAAGAGTAAGATTGAGCATATTCCTAAGCCTAAGCCTAAACCAAGCAAATAATTAGTCTAAAGCTTAGGCTTACTCTATTGCAATCCCACAGAACAACGTTCCGCCTCTAATCTTTCCATAGGCCATCACTACAATATAGAACGCATAAACCAACTGATATGCACAACACAGAGGCCTCAAACCAATAATTGTAAAGTAGAGTTGAAACATATCTCTAGAGGGTGTAAGAATGTTTTTTTCCTATCATAGAATTCTTTTAATGCTGTCGGAAAAATTGTCAATCAACGGCTGAAGATATCCGTACGGGTGGTGGCGTAGACTTCCGGTCGCCTGCCGACGTCGCGGCCCTGAACAGGACTTCAACAGGCGCTACCACTTTTACCACAAAGTACACACACAGAGACTGGATTGTGGGCTACAAAACAAATTATACGCAATGGTCGTCGTTACCACTAAAACTATATAGCACCACATGAGACAAGATTAGAACCTTAAAATAAAATTTTTCGCACCAGGGTGCAACCGGAGGAAAAAAACAACCCGGGGCTGGAGGCGAACAAGTTTTGCCGAAGCCGGAGGTGAAATCATATTATTTATAGTTAATTAAACCAAGAGTGGATTATTATATTGAAATGCAACTGTAATGGGTTGCTTAAAGCAAGAGTGGATACTAACAAGAGTGTGCAACTCTTGTGGTCCCGTATGGTACAAAATGAACCACCGGGCGCTGCGTTTTTGGCCCATCCCCATTGTTTATAGAGGTGTCGCTATCGCCCCTAAATTAAACTAAGGAGATCATAGTATGACGCCGCATACATAAAGGGGGTGTCCGACTCTTCATAAAACTAAATTTGCTAATTGACTAAGTGTTGTCAAAATTTTTGTTTTATCGCTTCGTTTTTGACAAATCACAGCAATATTTCAAAATTACTCTAAAGTTTACAAACAATCGATTGAAAACCGACTGGGTATATTTACTTTTTCATATTACGGATATGAAAAATTTCACTACCAAAATTGCCGAAATTTTGGGTAACCGCCGTCTGCTCCGGCCTTTTTTCACGTCCGCTTCAGCCTTGTTGAACACCATGAATCAGCGTGCAATCGGAAGCGGAAAATTTCGCAGTCGGAGCCAGATTCGGACCCAATTGAGCGAAAATTGCCCGAGCCAGCACCAAAGCCATAAGGGGAGACTTTCTTTGAGAAATTACGACAGTTAGCATTCGAATTTGCACCAACCATTGAGGCAAATTGCACCGGACACTGCAATTATTGTAAAAGGATTTGAATAACTACAAAATGCGTCGAAACCTACGGCACAAATTATACTTGAGCTGTAGGTCGACTTTCTGCATGAGCCAGAGACAGACCTCTGACTATCGCTTGCCATGAATAGCACGAGTTAATATTTCCGATATAAACTGATCGTGTGTTTACTTTATTTAACCCCTTCTCACATTGAGTTACCTGTCGGCAACTCAGCGGTGTATATACGTTAAATAGTATATATCGCACCGTGTTTAACAATTGCAAAACGCATACATAGTACTAAATCACCACAAGACGTGAGAGACCCCTCGCGCTCGGGAGTCAAGCTCTTTTTAATGGTATAAACCCACCATTTAATGACACACCATTTAATGATAAATTTTTTGGAGTATGGCACAAATTGAAAGCTTTGGCAATCGTACGATCAGACAATTTAACAAAATAATTTAGAACATTATTTAAATTTTTCTAAAATTTTCGAATAAGAAACATTTTCAATACCGAAAATACCGTAAAATTGCGGTGAAATTATACCGGATTTATAACCGGAACCGGATAATGAAAAAAAGCGGATTTCCCTGCCGGAACTGGATAATGAAAAATACCGGATTTCCCTACCAGAACCGGAATTCCGGTAGCTCACTGACTCAAACGACCTGCTCTGCAGTAACAAACGAAGTCTTGCAAATTTATCAAATATCATGGTTTTACAAACGAAACAACAAATACGAGTTGTATGCAAACTTTTCCTTCACAAATATAAAACTGAAGCTCTGTATATATCCGATTTGCTTCAGTCCACAGTAAAGAAGCTGCTTCGGATTATAAGGGCACTCACTTCATCGTAACTGCAAAAATGGTGAGTCAAATTGACTCTCTCCGAAATAGAGGTGAGTCGAATTCGAATCTGATGGAGTCGAATTTTGACTCCTCAGTTTGTGTAGTCCGGAGAAGCCTATTTCGGAGAGAGTCAATTTGACTCATCATTTTTTGCTGTGTAGAACCTATGACATCTTCAATACACGATACATTTTGCATTTTTTGCGATATATCATGCTAAGATTTCATTCCCATAGAGGAAGAGATAAAAACCATAAAAATGCAATAAGCAGTGGAAGAACCAAGGATTTCATGGGATGAAACAATTTTCCATGACGATTCGCACGGAATCGTTGCCACCCCGCAAACTTCTGACAGTGCTAGCAGTCACGTAAGTAGGTTGTTATACATGATACGATTATCTGTAATCATTAATCCTTTCTCACATGAATATTTTCAATTTCATATGAGATGTAATTTCAAGGTAAGATTCGAACCCCAGTCTCATTGGTGGGAGGCATTTACTATGACCACTGAGCTATAGGAGCTTGACGCTCGAGCCCGAGTAGGCTCTCACGTCTTGTTAGAGATTTTTCACTGCGCATATATGTTATAAATTTTAAACACTGCTCTCATTGTGTATATTGCTCGTAGTTGCTCATAGTATACTCTATGAGTGAAAGGGTTAATAAAGCATGCACTACTGGATTAAAAACCATCAACACTTAATCTCGCTAAAAGTTATTTACTACGTCTTTGGGAGTGTTTTGATTACTTGAAAATTTTGAGAGAGTCACTGTGTTTTGCAACACACTACGCCTACAGTTTTAGGGTCTTGAAATTCAAAAATCTAATAGCGCTACGAACTATCAACCAATTCAAACACTGGTAAAATAGTGAGTCATATTGACTCTCTCCAAACTAGGCTTTTCGGGACTACAAAAAATGAGCCAAAATTCGTCTCCACCTGAGTCACATTCGACTCACTGAGTCACACGTTCGACTCTGGTGGAGTCGAATTTGACTGAGTTTGCGTAGTCCCGAAAAGCCTATTTCGAAGACAGCCAACTTCACTCACCATTTTTTGCAGTCTAGGTTTATCGGCAGGGCTGGGTTTTGAAACACAACGTCGTATCCAAGTGTTAGCAACTGAGGGTCCAAGAGTATAAGCAAAATGTAAGCCCAGTTGATATATATAGTTTTCATCGAAAGTTTTTACAAAATTTTAGCTTTAAGAATGTTGAAATAGTGTCTGAATTATAGTTTGAATTTAGCAATTTATATAGAAACCGTCTACATGGCAAATTTTTCATAATGAACTCAACTCATCATGAACAATTATCAAGTTGTAGAACCTTGTCAATAAATACATTTGCATATAACATTCTCATACTAAAATGTATTAAATGTTTCAACCGCGGAGCGTGGTGGGATCTGCGTCAGTTATAAATTAATCCCGCCTACCCCAGACCCCATAAACAGTCCCATCCTGGCGGAACCAGATAGCAATCATGATACTGGAAACAGACAACGAGTATTAATTAAAATAAATTTTAAGAAAATGTTTTCACAGCAAAAAAAACCTGAACGACGTAACTTTTCAACTGGTTTGAAATTTTCTAAAAAATACGAAAACAACGAAAATTTTGTAGGACGGAAACGAATCGGATTTGAATCTATTTCCAATCCAACAGATGTAGAAATACTGAAAAATTCAACGGTAATAACAAGGATCATACAAAAAACGAAACTGGTGTAGGACGGAAACGAATCGGATTTGAATCTATTTCCAATCCAACAGATGTAGAAATACTGAAAAATTCAACGGTAATAACAAGGATCATACAAAAAACGAAACTGTTAAACGGAAACGAATCGGATTTGAATCTATTTCCAATCCAACAGATGTAGAAATACTGAAAAATTCAACGGTAATAACAAGGATCATACAAAAAACGAAACTGGTGTAGGACGGAAACGAATCGGATTTGAATCTATTTCCAATCCAACAGATGTAGAAATACTGAAAAATTCAACCGTAATAACAAGGATCATACAAAAAACGAAACTGGTCAATGCTACTTTGACGGATAAACCATTTTTTTCGCGAAAAGTAAGCTTAATCTTTAGCCTGTTTTTATTCATAAGTTCAGGCTAATTGTAGGATTCTCCTTACGCTGACGCTTAGACTTAAGAACATGCTTTTTCTGGATCCACCGCATATCTAAAATGACATCTTTTTTGCTAATTTTTGACAGAAACTATAAACTGTTTAATACGAGAAAATTATTCAAGAAATATGACATTTATATTTAAAACTTTTATTTTTCTAAACTTTCGTTCATTTTCGAATTTTGCAAATTTACCACAAAGTTTCTTGTACGTAGCATAGTATAAACGGCCGTATAAATAAAAAACACGAAAAAATTACTCAAATTCGAAACTTTAATACGGAAAACTTCCATACGTAGGAACTTGACCATGTCCCATGCCTTGTTTCGTTTGATCCATGATATTTGACTTGTGCATCGCGCCTCCTTGATTCATTCCAGCCATGTCGCCTTGGTTCATTCCAAACATTGCAGCAAACGCCGATCCTGGTCTCGTGTTTGTTTGTTGGCCTCCGGCCAAATTTGATTGCTGTTGTTTTTGTTGTTGCATAACAATCGCTTCATTCAACATATTCGCTCCGTGTTGCTGCATGCCAGTATTACTGAATCGTTGTCCGCCAAATGTTCCCTGCTGCTGTGTCATCTGTGGCCCTCCGAACGCCGGTCCTGACAATATTCGATTCGTCATCGATTGCCCTCCTTGTGGCCGAATGCCGCCGCCAATATCTCCCATACTTCCCCCACCGGCCGTACCCGGCATTCCCATATGATCCCGCAACCGATCCGAAAATCCAGTCCCAGGCAGTGGCACTGGAGACGTCCCTCGGCCGTGATCAAATCCTCCACTATTCATACCCGGTAGCCCATCGCCTTGACGACCGAATCCACCACAATTACCAGCGCCTCCAGAACCGCTACCACCAAAACTTCCACCCCCGCTAAACCTATTAAAACTACCCTCATTCATACCGGTTCGAGAAAACGCAGCTGGCGACGTCGAATTAAACGACGACGAACGATCATTTTCTCGATGCTTGAAACCGCCTCCCCTGCCTGCTCCGGCTGTAAATGGAGGTCGGCCACGGCCACTAACCGGACCACGAAAAATCTCGCTGTTCGAAGTGCGATTGCTCATCGCACGATACTTCGAAGAAATTGCAGCGGCAACCGTCGAAGAACTGCTACTAATAGAACCGGTTGACGCGTTACCGTTGTCACCGTAGCTGCGATATGCACCGCCTGACTGGAATCCAGGCGGTCCTGGTTTTGAACCTTGGGTTGCTGACGGCGATGTGGCCGAAGTCGAGCCCGCCGTGACGACACCTGCACTTTTGGGCAGAACAAAATTAGCAAACGGTATCATGTGTGCCAGTACGCTGAGCATCTTCTTCTGGCCCACGCCATTTAGCGCGTATCCGTTTTTCTCGAAATATTTCTTTAATAAAATTACTTAAACATTCAATTACTGACCAAACTAACCAGAAGAATTATCAAGCGAGCGAATAAAACATCAGGTATCCAATAGGAACTAAAATTTTGCCGGAAGAGGAACAGGAACAGGAACCGAAATTTGAAATCATTTTCATCACCGATTTACTATTGTAGTTTTTACACAACTTGCGAAAAATGGCTTAAGAGAATTTTCGGCTATTTCATCGTTAAGTTTTCCGGAAACACATCAGGTACAATTTAGTAACAAAATTGAACTAAGTACAAAAACATTAATTTTGACATAAAATTTTTTAGAAGACACCGTTTTCAATATTTAATGAATAATTTGCCACAAAACAGTACAAATTCCCATTCCTGCATCTTTCAATGCAGAAACAGGAACAGGGATTAGATTTGTGCAGGAATTCCGACCGGAACCAGAATTCCGGTATCCCAATACAAAATTTTGCCACAGATCCGCCTTCCCAATGCGGACTATAACCTGGGCCTATGTTCTCAAATGTGTACAGCAACTATCACCAGTTAGTAATAGGTTTTCAAACTCACTGACTATTGCAGTTGTTGAACTCAAAATTGGCACAGATGTGAGCGAGCAAATCATACGCTAGACCTATGCCGAATTTCAAACCTCACCATTGTTTGGTTCAAAAGTTTACAAGACCTACCACCATCTGGTAATCGGTGCTACACCACACGTTTGAGAATATGGGTTCAGGAAACTATGCCAAATTTAATCCAAGCCCAAAAAGTTACGGCAAACCTAATTCAAACGCAACAAACGCAACAAAAATAGCCATTAACGCTTACCTGGCGACTGGATAAATCACTGAACGCATCGTGAATATCCAACAGTGTAACATTTTTGTCTTTGTATTTTTCAACAACTGTTTTGATCGCATAGTTTGCGAAACTGACTTTATCCGCGTATTTGTCAAGACGTGGCAAAGCATTTGAAATAAAAATTGGACATCTGAAACAGGTATAATATATACGTAACAAGCAAGGATGTTTTACCGCAATTTCAATTATTTTTTTTTCAAATTCCGATTCCGATAAATTGTCGTTCCAGTTGCAGAGTGGTTACAAGCCATTTTGAGCCACAACGAAAATACACTTAACAGCACTGGTGACCACCGCAAGTACATTAGCTACCTCGAAATATCATTGCGTTTCCTCACAAATCTGTAGCCACAATTGTGAAACCAAGGTATTACATTCTGTACAGCTGTCCAACGGTTTATTGTGCTACCACCTGACAACACGTTTTTGCAACCACTGGACCAAAATCAACCAACAAGTGAACGTGCGATTTGCAACCGCATTATTTGGCAACACCTGCACATGCAAATGCAATATCTGCACTTCAGACGTAAACCTACAAACTGCAGTGCAATTTCGTCGACAAACCATTAATGGAAGCGTATTTGAAGAACGAAATTCTACCACCAAGTTGATGTCGAACAATTGTCTTTACGACCGAATCACCGCAACTGTATTTCAATACAAAATTAACGATGATCACATTGTGAACAATGCTGAACAGAAACCAACTACTGCATTTTGTATCAGGTAATTGAAAATTAAAAAAGCCGCCAGTCGAATCAAAGAAAACAATACCGATTGAAGCCTACTTCAAACATGCCTTTAGCATTTTTCCAACACTAAAAAGCAAGCATATACTACTCAAACTATTTCATATACGATCGTCAAAGTAGACACAAGACGCATTCTCGTGCTCAAAACCCACACCAACAAATTGCTCGATAACTCCAAGACAGAGTGAAAGTGACAGAGTGCAAAAATGAGTATTAGCCAATTAAACACGCCGTTGAATGACTCCAGATTCAACAGAAACAATTAGTTTGCTATATTAATATGCCTTTTAGCTGAATGATTCAAATAGTGTAAAACGTGAACAGGGACCAGTAGAGATACACTAACGATATCTACTGTTTAGAATCACATTTGGGTTTGAACAGATATATGTGACAGACACAAATTGAATCATGAAACTGGAACGGATCCATTAGGATATTTTGGATTTAACCTTATTCAATCACCATTACGGTAACAGTTGCGTGAACCAGAAACTACGTTTAGTAATTTGTTCCCAACTTCCAACTAAAAATTAAAAAAAAAACCAAACATGAACTGTCGTCATCTACATTGAAACTTATGCCCATAGTCTCAAATGTGTATAGCAACTATCATCAGTTGATAATACGTTTTCAAACTCACTGACTAATTGCTGTTGTTGAACTCACAATTGGTACGTGAGTAGAGCAAATCATATACGCAAAAAATGTGCTAAATTTTGATCTACAGATGTCACTGGTTCGAACGTTACAAGACCTATCACCAACTGGTGATATGAGCTATACATATTTAAGAATACGGACCCTTGCGTAGTGATTTTGCCTCGTCAATGATAAAAAATCCAAACAAAATTCGAAATAATATACGTAATAGATTTATACTAAAAATATCTAAAATCAACATTGCAACCTGACAATTTTTAACAGTTCATCAGGCTTTTAATTTTTTTCGTCAAAACGAACACAGCGTCAACGTTTGTGTGATGGTACAAATGTAAGCATTACAATATGCCAAATACACCACAAAGCTAATCTACCGCACGAATTGATAAGAGTTGAGTCGAAACACAAACGCTTCAGCGGATAACATTGAACGTGATTTGGTTCATAACTCGAAAAAATAATACGGCAGCAGAACTCTGTTCGAATGAGATACTGTTTGTGATGACGAATCACAACTGATTTAGTGACGTCAACCATGACACAAGAACTTATTTGCTATTTTTGAGTTTTGTGTTTGAATTAAGCATATATTTGCAGTAACAATTGACTGAAACAAGCGAATTTGACAGCAAATCTGAGTAAGTCTCCATATTTCTAGGCGTTCGCTGGGTCCCGACGGATTGGGAAACGCTTTAACCGGTTGCACAATCTTGAATGGCCGGGCAGCCGAACAATTTCACCGTCAAAAATATTGTCTTCAAGCAAAATTCGCATCGAATGAATGTCTGATCGCTCGTGTATACCATGTAAAACACACCTTACACGCGTATCTTATTACATCAAAACGGAAAAAAGTTGACACAAGTGTGTCTGACGTCCAAAAATGCCATATCAAAGGCAAAGACATACCCAACCGAAGGGAAAATCTCGAATGAGGGTGGACTTGAACTCGGGAGCAAATCGAGAAGGGAAGCGGAGACGTCGGCCGAGCATGGGTGTCCCAGTAGTGAACCCCCATAGTTTAGAATATATACCATACAAGTTGCTAAACTACTGCATGACACGAATTATTGAACCATAAACCAAAAATTTCCATTAGAATATTGAAAACACACTGGTCCATGGACTATAAGTCAAGCCTTAGATGATACGAATCATATGCCACCTAAGCCAGCAACATTATAAAGCATCACAACTCGTTGTGTTTTTAGGACTGTGCCAGGGTTTGGCAATCCATTTTTACTAGTAAACAGAAGCTATCACAGCGCCTCAACGCTAGTTACTCTGGTAACGAACGTAATTGTGCGATTTCGCTGAAACGTTCAGCACCCAACCTGTCAATCGTTCGAACATATTTGTACGATCCTGGTCTGTTTGTAAGCGTACGGTTGCTTAGCAGTACACTATCAACACTATCAGCACTTTCCCGACTTGGACGTGCATTAGTATTTCAACATCACCAGCATAGATTCAGTTGAACTAACTCAATATTTACTTTAGTGAACTTCAGATGCTCACAACTCTTTATCATCGTCACTACAATCTAACCTGCATCCATTCAGTTTACTCTCCAGTAGGAGCAATAGCCCAAACTTTTCGTTCAAAACATAAGCTGGTGCAGTGTGATCGATTTTGAACTAAACGTCAACCGAAGGTTAAACGGATACGATGTAGAAACGCTATGGAAATTAAATTTTCAATTTCTTTTTTCGTTTTCAGTTTTTACCCTACACGAGTTGAAACTCAACCCGAGAGTTCGTCAAGCTCTTACGATGCTTTCTCAGTTAAATATCCGAGCAGTCGTTCGTAGTCGTTTGCCATTTTTTCCGCGTCACGACCAACTTCGTACGTTCCGAACAACAAAATTATCGCCGATGTCGCGTCAGACACCAGTTTGACTTCACGGCGTTTGAACGCCAGCAGCGCTGTATTCTCCAACGAATGTGTATTCGACGCTGCCGACAAATACGGAATCACTTTCATTTGAGTTGAATACGAACTGTTAATGCCTTGAAGCTAAAATTAAATACAACGAGCGTTTAAGTTAAATTTCATTTATATACTCAACATACTCATGTGCTATTTTGAAATATGGTGCACCCTTCGTATACGACTCGAGACACTGGCCTGTATTGTATATTTATCTATCGTTTATTGCAAAACCCTTTATTATTCACCGTTACCCTATAGAAATATTGTTCTACCTCAAGTTTGTCATAAAAACAGTGACCAAGTATCATTTTGTATTTATGCAATTTGCAAGCCAAGGCAATTTTGCCAAATTGCAATTTCAAAACATTAACATTATCGTTTTAACAATCAGTAGCATGAACTCATGCTTTAAACATTATATTTGGGTTTATGATATCCGTCCAAGAGATAGTATTGTTTTTATATTCATTACTAAAGTGACTTGTGTCTTTTACGGTCGCAAGACAGAAACTGCAAAACAATACGCAAACGAAGCCTAGCAAAACAACGAAGCAACTTGTCATAAAAAGCCCCACATACGTATTTTGGGCATCGTTCCAGCTGTTGTAATGATTGTTTTGTATATAAACAAGACACAGTATATATGCAAATTTAAAGAAACTTGTGAGGAATATATTAGGGTCGCAAATTTGCAACCACGTTGAGTAGAATTTATTTAATTGTCATTCTATCAAACAATTTGTTTCATAAACTTTTTAATAGTGTATGTACAAAGAAACGTTAACTTTCTCAAAAACATTCCTGAGATTGCAATCAATTAACATTGCTAATGTGTCACTTTGAGCGTTTATATTCGGATTTTGAAAATTTTTGCATATTTGAGTTACTCAAGAATAAAATTCTGTGTGAATTTGTAAAATTTACGTAAACTATTATTCATACAAGTCAAAACCACATTAATGATCATACTTGAATACTCGTTTATTTTATTTTTTTTAAACATTTGCCTAGAAATACAGAACTAATGAACCTGATTTGATTGACAATATTTGCCCGATGCCAGTAGACGATTCATCCACAGTTCAAATCATCGCCCTTACGACTAAAGTACACTTCACGACACCATGAACCCATCCAACAGCTGGAGTTCTAGCACAACTGCGCCTCGGCACTTAATCGTTAAACATTCCTTTCGTCTCCATAAGGCCTACTTCTTCCCCATACATTTATATACTTGCTCAATCACGGATTGTTCCAATTTAAAGGGGGCCCCCAACCAAAGAGTGTAATCGAACCCATTGTACAGTTTTATCACTGCATCGAGTTACCAAAAGATGGAACAGACAAAACAATTCACCCATTATTATTTTCGATCGACAATCTTCCTTATTCTAATAAACGTTTTAAGTTCAGTGCAAACCAATTCGACAAATATAGCTTAAAATTTTTGATTAAGCTAAATGTTATATTACCAGTCGTAGTGGGACTACATATATTGAGCGAAGCTCGAACACACGTAAGCAGTTAAGCTAATATGCAAATTAGTTATTAGCTAACTATTCATTTATTGACTTTGGAGGTTTGTGAACAATTTATCCAGATTCCTCGCACTCAAAAACCCTCAGTAACACTAATAATTTGAGAAATAATTTAAACAGGAGAAATAATTTAAAAAGCCATTATTGAAGCTTATCAATTAAGCAGATATGCAAATTAGCTATTAGCTAACTATTCGATAATCGGTTGTGAAGGTTTGTAGACAATTTATTCAGATTTTTCGCACCCAAAAACCCGTTATTGCTGAAATTAGATTGCTTGTAACCCTAATGAGTAGTGAAATATTGCAAAAACGCCTACTTTAGGCTTATAAATTATGCTTATATGCAAATTATCTGGTAGCTAACTACTCAGTTATCGGTTTTAGACATTTGTAAACAATTTATTCAGATTCCTCGCACCCAAAAACCTTCAGTAAACCCTAATAATTATTGAAATAATTTAAAAAGTCCTAATTTTGTCTTGTCAATTAAGGTAATATGCAATATGCAAATTAGTTATTAGCCAACTATTCAATTATCGGCTTTGGAGGTTTGTAAACAGTCTATTTAGATTCCTAGCTCCCAAAAACTCTTTAATGCTGAAATTAGATTGCATCTAACTGTAATAATTAGTGAAATAATTTGGAAAGTCCTAATTTAGGCTTAACTAATTATGCAAAATAGTCTGTTGCAAGCAAAGCGCTTAAAATTTAAAACCCCTTTGGGAGGTTAACACCCCAGGATATTGACTTTCAAACAAAAAAGTTTATCAAAATCGGTTCAGCCGAGATACTTTTCGGAAGGACAGACGGACGGCCGGACGGACATCCACCTTTCGACCCCAGAGTACAAAACATAAAATGCTTCGCGAAACTCCTACCTTCGCTCGGAGATTCGCTTCGCTCAATAAAATCAACTTTTGATTTTGCCGCCCCCCCGCCCAGCTTAATATCTTTAATGAACCTAAACCGTTTTATTACAAAATTAACGTTTGAATTCCCCCCAAGCTTAAAACCTTTAAGTAAACTAAAACGTATTATTATAAAATTAACTTTTGATTTTGCCGCCGCCAGCTTAAAATCTTTAATTAAACTAAACCGTTTTATTACAAAATTAAATTTTAATTTTGCCACCACCCCCAGCTTAAAACCTTTAATTAAACTAAACCGTTTTATTATAAAATTAACCGCCGCCCTCCAGCTTCAAATCTTAATTAAACTAAACCGTTTCATTATAAAATTAACTTTTGATTTTGCCGCCCCTCAGCTTAAAATCTTTAAAATAAACCGTTTTATTATAAAATTAACGTTAAATTTTGACACCCCCTCCAAGAAGCTTGGGACTTCTTGTTGCTTAAAATATGGTTTTGCAAAAATCTTCATCTGTACTGCCTTTCCATGACCGTGTTCGCTAACCAGTATATCTTTCTACTAAAAAATTTACCATTACGTCTAAAACATTCTAACGAAAAGAAAACAAATCTAAATGACTATCTGTATATACAATCCTTATTTTCATATCCCGCATGATCATCAACATTTCAAAACGAAAATTTAAAATTTACTAACAACCACCGCGGATGGCTGGGCCACTGGATCAAATTTCAAAAAATCATGCGACCGGCGTACTTTCATTATTTACAAAATGACTTAGTTAAAAACTATAAGATACGCCACGAGGCAGGGAGGTTCGAGCCATATTACTACACCAAATTTTGACCTATTTTACGCCGCTGCACAGAATACCCAATCACATCCACTCGCCACTCAAAAATTCCGTCTGGTTTAAATTCAATACTTACATACCCTGAACCTAAAAGATAGGATAATGGATCGAGACCACACGTCTAAAGTTCAAGATAGCAATTAGGCGATACTCGGTTGTTACAAATACTAAAATGATTTTTGGTCATTTTTGATTAAGTGCCGCAAGATAATCTTGGTACCGCGGGTAGCCGCATCAAATACCGCCACGTTTATGTTAAATTTATAAGAAGGCGTACGTAACCGACAGCGAGAAACAATGCAACAACGGGCGTGGACAGCAACAAAAAAGTTCAAATTCGATTTTAAATTCGGCAAAAATTAACAACTCTAAATCCGCATTCACGTTTTGAAAACGCCGAATCCAGCAACGGTTGGATGACAAACGTCCGTTTGTGTTTTTGAAATCGACTTGAAACAGGCGGCTTAATCGTCTTTCGGACACTTTCAATTAGGGAACGACCGGATCCAAAATTTTGCATTTACCGGATCCGAATCCGGATCTTTAAATTCAGATCCGGCCCGGATCCGGATCTTACTAGCTAGATAATTTTTCAATACCTAACGTATATAAAATACAATAAGTTCAACTGATTGTTTCGCAAAATTAGTCAACAAAACTTACAGCAACCGAAAAAAAGAAGTCTTTAAAATTTTTATGTTTTTTCTTCTTCCGCAACAACACTGGTCTCCACGTGGATGTCATTAACCTGACATTCCAACAAAGCACTAATGCTCACACAGTGCTTATTAGATTACGTACGCATAGTTGAAATACATACACCAATTTTGGTATGTTTTTGTTTGTATATCAAATTTCGGATCCGGAGATCCGGTAGTTTATTTTACCGGATCCGGATTCGGATCCGGATCTTAAAAATTGCAGAGAACCGGCCCGGATCCGGATCTCGGATCCGGTCGATCCCTACTTTCAATACATTCGGTTATGGATTTCATGAGATAACTTATGCTCGACTGTATTCGAGTAACTTGACATATCAAACCGTTACAATTAGCCATATCCACTACGTTAATCCACATCAAGGGACTTTTAGAAGTAAAGATTCGCACTCTGAATAGCGTTCGGATTCGGCAAAACCGCTATGCGATCGGATTCGGTCAAATCATAGGTTCGGCGCCGCCACCACGCGCAACCATTTCCAAACAAATAACAGCATAAACCGAAAACTCATTAGGTTTACTATTTACCTTAAATAACATTTGGTCCTTTGGGGCCGGCACACGTTTTTGCTCCTACCATCCACACTGCTTTGTTGTTTCAACCAGTTATATATACGTCAAGTATTTTATAATTTAAATCTTAAATTTAAAATTTTAAAATTTGATTCTTTCTGTAATTTTTTTCTTTACCACTATTTTAATTTTTTACAAAGTTGTTTGCCGGAACTCATTTCTATCGATGTAAGCAAACGTTTATAACATTTTATCTGAATTGCCAACTAACTTGAGATGTGTCTCAGACGAGCAGCATGCATCCGCCGCCATTCTGGTTCAAATTGACAAAAATCCGGATGTTTTTACTACGCAGTTCCGGTATTAATACGGTACTTTCCGCCGGATGTTTGAGCTGTTCGCGATGTTAACAATTTTGTGCTTAATACGCGTAAGTTAAGGTTATTTGACTCGTTTTTTTCAGAATTAATAAGTGGGACTAGCACGCTTCTGCAATCGCCAAATTTCACCAAATTCCTTCAAAACTGCCGTTTAACGCCTCATGTTAGGCAGTCCCGTTACCACGAGTTCACAAGTTTAATAACAAACCTTACGGAAAGACCGTATTGTGGACAACGTTCAACCGGATGTCCGATTCCGATTAGAATTCTGATTCAAATCCAGTCCCAACTCCGATTGCAAGTAAGTTCCGCGTTGCACCCTGACGGTGGTCAGTCACATTGCGCTAATAATACATTTTCCAGCAGCAGTCATTGTTTACTATCCGGTTCCAGCAGAAAATTCGGTGTTAACTTCCCTTTCAATGTCTTCGGTTGCGCGTCCGGTAGCATCCTGCGTGCACATAAACAGCGAATCCTAATTTTCGCATACCTTTATAATAAAATATTTTAAAGTGTCAAACACGAGAGACCAAGCAAGAAACACTACTTTGCAAAATAGCCATATATTATATATCCCAAAGGATTCAAGGGTTCCAACTCAATACCTAATAATAAAATATTTTAAAGTGTCAAACACGAGAGACCAAGCAAGAACCACTACTTTGCAAAATAGCCATATATTATATATCCCAAAGGATTCAAGGGTTCCAACTCAATACCTAATAATAAAATATTTTAAAGTGTCAAACACGAGAGACCAAGCAAGAAACACTACTTTGCAAAATAGCCATATATTATATATCCCAAAGGATTCAAGGGTTCCAACTCAATACCTAATAATAAAATATTTTAAAGTGTCAAACACGAGAGACCAAGCAAGAACCACTACTTTGCAAAATAGCCATATATTATATATCCCAAAGGATTCAAGGGTTCCAACTCAATACCTAATAATAAAATATTTTAAAGTGTCAAACACGAGAGACCAAGCAAGAAACACTACTTTGCAAAATAGCCATATATTATATATCCCAAAGGATTCAAGGGTTCCAACTCAATACCTAATAATAAAATATTTTAAAGTGTCAAACACGAGAGACCAAGCAAGAAACACTACTTTGCAAAATAGCCATATATTATATATCCCAAAGGATTCAAGGGTTCCAACTCAATACCTAATAATAAAATATTTTAAAGTGTCAAACACGAGAGACCAAGCAAGAAACACTACTTTGCAAAATAGCCATATATTATATATCCCAAAGGATTCAAGGGTTCCAACTCAATACCTAATAATAAAATATTTTAAAGTGTCAAACACGAGAGACCAAGCAAGAACCACTACTTTGCAAAATAGCCATATATTATATATCCCAAAGGATTCAAGGGTTCCAACTCAATACCTAATAATAAAATATTTTAAAGTGTCAAACACGAGAGACCAAGCAAGAACCACTACTTTGCAAAATAGCCATATATTATATATCCCAAAGGATTCAAGGGTTCCAACTCAATACCTAATAATAAAATATTTTAAAGTGTCAAACACGAGAGACCAAGCAAGAAACACTACTTTGCAAAATAGCCATATATTATATATCCCAAAGGATTCAAGGGTTCCAACTCAATACCTAATAATAAAATATTTTAAAGTGTCAAACACGAGAGACCAAGCAAGAAACACTACTTTGCAAAATAGCCATATATTATATATCCCAAAGGATTCAAGGGTTCCAACTCAATACCTAATAATAAAATATTTTAAAGTGTCAAACACGAGAGACCAAGCAAGAAACACTACTTTGCAAAATAGCCATATATTATATATCCCAAAGGATTCAAGGGTTCCAACTCAGACGGTAGATCGAACCAGCCCGAAGCTTGTTAACTTGGTGAGAATCTAATTTCAGTAGAAATTAAAGAATTTATATAAAATATTATCTGCCATGACGTCATTAAATTCGATTACGTGTTTCATGACGAATTAATCGTAAAACTGGACATATCAGCGTGTATTTTGGAAGCCTGATTAATGTTCGCAAACTGTTTTCACCTGACTGCTAATTAATTCAAAAATTGATTTTCCGAAATACATTTTTTATTGCAAAGTCACTAATTCACTTGTTCCGAGGTGTACATCTCGTCGTTTAAATATTTTTGTTTAACACCGTACTTTCCCAGCCTTTGGTAGCACGTACAAATGCGACTTTTTTTAATTTAAAACTGTTTCTACGACAACAGTGAGTTAAATCTTCTACAATTCACAGACCATAAAAAATGAAACCATTTCAACACATCCTCGTTTAGTTTTCAGCATTACTTTGTTTACGATATTTTTTCGCAACAAAAATGTGACTGTTCTGTGGAAAGAAAATTTGTATACACCGACTGTTATGGATTCAGTAACTTTTGCGCATTGCACAAAGCCGGCTGACTAGTAATTAATTATTTTAGTTCGAACGATTAGCACAAACAATCAAGTTGAGCCACTTTATTAAATCCTACAATAAAAACAATTTTTTAAACTAAAACATACCACTAGAATCAACTTTCGCTATTTACACATGCGAGCTCACTTTACTCCGTGTGCTCTTAATTCTTGAACGATACGAGTGACATCTGCCCCACCGACGCCTGTCTATTTCATGGGCAACATTAGGGCAGAATAACGAGGAATGTTATTACGTACCGTACGATCAACCCCTTACAAATAAATGTGAAGCATTGTGTGTAATGTATACAACATTCCTTTGAATACAATATAATATATGATTACATACACGGTTTGCTATGCTTTTGACCTGACTTGCAGAGTACGCACACTGCTGGTAACTCACACAAACGTCATCTCCAGAGGGCATAAGGGGTTGAATTAACCTT